>JAHKKF010493951.1:0-15343 GCA_019740295.1 Labeo calbasu | reverse complement strand
TATATATTTGTTTAATTTAATATTTATTTCAAATAAGAGTTTTTCTTTAATTGTTTTAATTTTAATTTCAGTGTTATTTTTAGTTAACTATAGTAACCCTGAGACTAGCAACTACTAGGCTACCTT
Source organism: Labeo calbasu (assembly GCA_019740295.1). Lineage (NCBI taxonomy): Eukaryota > Metazoa > Chordata > Actinopteri > Cypriniformes > Cyprinidae > Labeo > Labeo calbasu. Next base: position 15,217 of record JAHKKF010493951.1, on the reverse strand, counting down.
ACATTGGCTTGTCAAAAACGTAAGTATAGCTTACATGATTAATATTTGTCATTTCTATAATGTTAATCCATTGCTAAGCACGCAATCTCACGTTTTGTCAACAGATTGACCAAAAAGTCAATTTAAATGGGGCTTTTTCGAGGGTTATTCCTAATTTTCTTGTAGTGTATAACCCTTTTCCATATTCTTACATGATATTTGTCAAATGAGAATTTTATATAAGGTAATTATTTTTAATTAAAACTACTGTGAAAGTTTGGGCAAGTTTGCTACTGTTCCCATGAGAAAAGAAAGTGCGTGAACGCAGATACGCTTGCGATTTGATCCCAGGTAGGACAAATTTACACAGGCCACTTTTTATGCCATTATAAAAATAGTTAATCTATTTTTTCACACATTTAGCAAAATAGCATCGTATTTGTTATCTTTTTATTTGACCTGTCAACAAACGTAGCGATTGTTTCTCGTTCCTTTAGCAACATAGACGGTGCGGTTGCATAGAGTATAAACATTGAAAACGGTAACGTTAATATAAAATTTATTTTAACGCAAGTGAAGTGTACTTATACGTATACTTTTAGGTTAATTTAATGTGCTCCTGTGGACTGTTGAGCTTGGAGTTTTAACTACACGGTTTGAACTATTTTCTTTATACTGTAGGCCTGAATAGCAATGCTAGTCACATGTTTTGTTTGTAGTAATGCTATATTAAGTAGTTAACTTAACCCAACTTGTGCTCAGTTTTGACAAATACTACTTTTTAAAACATGTTGCCAGAACAGCATGAAACACTAGATGTTTATTTCAGAAGATGAGTTTAAAGAAGACTCGCAGTGCAGTCAGTATCTCAAACTTACTTTTTAACCATGTGATCACCCAAGAAATAACCTGAAGGAAATGGCTTCACAGAACCCACCGTTACCCGAAGCAAGAGAGGAAACAAGCTTTACTGCTCATCAGATTGCAGTCTTGAACCTGCAGCTTCTCAACCTCGACTGCTGTTTCATAAATCTCATCCTACTCTCACCCTCACCTTTTCGCCCCCTCAGGCTTCCATTGTCTCCACCACAACATCTGTCTTTTGTTAAACTACCTCAGTATCATCACAAGTGGCCCTTGAAGTGACAGCCAGAGACTGTGTGGAAAGGAGCCTTTCTGTGACACCTGTCAGAAAATTTAAGTTGAGTATTGCCTTTCATTCATTCACTTTTCTTTGCTTCACTCTGAAGATTGTAAATAGTTTGCCTGTGTTTTGAAGTCTTGAACATGAGAGGCCTGCAGTCCCAAAGGAAAAGACGAAAACCAAGAAAAAAGAAAACCCAGGATGCTAGCTGAGGAAAAAGATCTGGGGGAACGTGAATTTTACTATTTGAAGGCTTCTGAAGATGGACCTTACAGGTGCCAGTAATTTATTTATTTATATATGTTTTATTTTAATGTATTTTACTGAAAATACCTCACCTAATTTGGTTTTCTCAAATTGTGTTCAACAAAAGAAAGAAACTCATACAGGTTTATTATAAGTCATAGCTCACCCAAAAATGAAAATTACCCCATGATTTACTCACTCTCAAGCCGTCCTAGGTGTTGTGACTTTCTTCTTTCAGACAAATATAATCAGAATTATATTTCAAAATGTCCTGGCTCTTCCATCTTTATAATGGCAGTGAATGACTGTAGAAATTTTGAAGCAAAATGAAGTACATCCATCCATCATAAAAAGTGCTCCACATGGCTCTAGAGGGTTAATAAAGGTCTTCTGAAGCAAATCAATGTGTTCGTGTAAGAAAAATATCCATATTTAAACCTTTATGAACCGTAATCTCTAGCTTTCGTTAATTGTTGTATACGTGTACACGAGAGTGGAGTTCCAGCAAATGACATACTGTAGGACATACGCGTAGCGTAAGCTTCGGTGAGAAGTGATGAACGTAGAAGTGCAGAGGAGAGAGCAAAACAAAACACCAGTCACAAATTAGAAGTACAAAATGAGGTTTTGTAAAGAAAAATGTTGAGGATTTCAATATAAACCAAGAGGAGATTGGTTTTACTTTGCTGTAAACAAAACTTGGTTCTCGTAATACTAGTGTATTTTCACCAGCGCTAACGCTACGACTACATCCTGTGTACGTGTGTACCACAGTTAGCGAAAGCTAAAGAATGCAATTTATAAAATATGGATATTTTTCATACACAAACACACTGATTCATTTCAGAAGGCCTTTATTATCCCCTGGAGCTGTTTGGAGCACATTTTATGATGGATGCACTTAATTGGACTTAAAAATCTCGACCAACATCCACTGCCATTATAAAGCTTGGAAGAGCCAGGACATTTTTTAACCACATCTCCAATTAATTTGTTTGTTTGCAGTACAGTATTTTAGTTTGATATAAATTTTGCCTTTATATGAGATTGGATGTATAGTTGCCATGGTTGCAGTTCTGACTTTTTCATGTGAGTTTAAATCTCTTTTTAAATGAAATTCAATTAAATCTAATTCTGAAAAAAGTCAGAGCTGTGAGTTATGAGAAAAAAAGAATTGTGAGTTCGAAATTCTGAGAATAAAAGTTAGAATTGTGAGATAAAAATCGCAATCTGACTTTTTTTCTCACAGTTGCAAGTTTATATCACAATTTTGAGATAAAAGCGCAGTTACCTTTGTTTTTTGTTATTCAGTGGCAGGATTCCATACAAAAGTCTTTTTAATATACTTTATATAATAATATATTTTAGTTTGTTTGAATGTACTCTTAATTTAACGAAATGTTAATTGCAATTAAACAAGAATGTATTATAGTTTAAATTAATGTCAAATGCAATTAGCTGAACCTCAGACCCTCAGACCTGTTTGACCCACTTAAATAAGATGTAGATGTAGATACATCTTTATATGTAATTTCATAATACGGATAAATATGGATAAAGTGCACTGCTGAATGTGCTGACAAGCATTTGCAGTAAACTAAAATATTTTATATAAAACTTTAATGTGACTTTTAATGAAACCTTTCTATATAAGTATATTTGTAATCACACATTTGTATAATGAGATTGCAGTTTAACACATATTACATATTAGTATTAATAATTAATATTATTTTTTTGGGAGAATTATCCTGTTAAGTACACTTTAGTGGCCATTGATTTAATTAATACTTTATTATCTGCAAGTATAGTTAAAAAAAAAAAATTCTCTCAGGATTTGAAGTACAGTACACTACAAGAACACATTCAAACATTTCTTTTACACAACTGTTGATGTGATCTATAGGTGTTTGACTCCTGGAGCTTGTTATGTGACTCTAAAGGCTGTTTGTCCACCAGTTGTGTTGAAGACCACATTGCAGGTACCCAGCTGAGCATGTAAATAATAAGGTAACATTCTTTTTTAATATTAAGCATACACAACATATATTTTCTTTTCAAAATTTAAAGCCAAAGGTGTTTCCTTACGAAAGGAATGTGATATGTCACCTCAAACCCTAGTGCCACTCAAAATGGACTCTCTCAGAGTTCTGGGACAGAGAGTGCGAGGCCATTATCAGCCTCTGCCCCGGAGACTGCTGGAGTGGAACTTGAAAGTTCACGTCAGAACACAAGAGATTCAGAACAAGCAGGACAAGATGACACATGTATCTGTAAGCATTACATTTAAATAAATATCACGCATAGAATAGTACAAATATGTCCAAGAGCATTACTACTCCACAAAACAAACATTGCAGATTCGTTTGATTTTCTTGTATAGGACACCATTACAGAGGTGCACCAGCTGTTTGAAAGCCACTCTTGGTTGGCAGATATTCATATATTCACCGGTCAGTTGAGTCCAGCCTCTCTAGAGACCTTGCGTGGATGTTCCCCCTTGAAATATAAGGAGCTGATCAAGAAACTTCATTTTTGGATGGACAGAGTTCATAGCTTGCCTCCATCATTCACTACATCAAATAAGTTGTTCACTGTAGAGATCTCCAGCTTTCGAAAGGATATCGGTATGTGTTTAAAATTCACATTTTATGCCATTTGTGCTCTGTATGCTTTTAGTTTTTTGTTAATCTGTAAGAAAACGGCTACTTGTATGGCTGTCAATGAAGACAAATGGTGTATTTACAAGTTACATCAAGCAGTGGCAGGACTCATTGCAAAATGCTCACAAAAAAATAATAATCAAGATGATTGATTACATGCTTACTTATGTTTTAGTCAACACTGAGAACTACTAATAACATTAGTCCCATATAATTAAAATAAGCTATTTGAGACAATATACTGTCGTGTGAAAAAGTTCGGACACCCTATTGAATTCCATGGTTTTCCGTATCAAAACTGGTTCTTGGCTAGTCTTAAGATTTGGAAAATAAAACCTCAGATGAACAACACCACATGACAAATTGCATTTAAAATAAAGCCAAAATGGAAAAGCCATATGTGACAAAGTTAGGACACCCTTACCGTTAACATTGGAATTAAGAGGGTAAATAACAGTCAAGCACTGCTAATCAAATACCTTCAGTTAACTGATCATCAGCAAGTCTGAGCGCCTCTATAAAAGCATAAGCTTTGCCAGTTTGCTGGTCTGGAGCCTTCTGGTGTGTGTTAACACAATGCCAAGGAGGTAAGACATCAGCACTCATCTTAGAGAAGCAATTGTTGCTGCCATCAATCTGAGAAGAGTAATACGGCCTTTTCCAAACAATTTGAAGTTTATTCACAAGTGGAAGACATTTAAAACAGACACCTCTACTTCCAGGAGTGGACGTCCCAGAAAATTCACCCCAAGATCAGACCGTGTAAAGCTCAGAGAAATGGCAGACAACCCAAGAACTACACCTACCGACTCTACAGGCTTCAGTTAACGTGTTAAGTGTTAAATTATAAAGTTCATGACAATACCATTAGAAAAATATGGGACAAAAATGGCATGTTTGGAAGGATTGGCAGAAGAAAGCCTCTTCTATCTAAAAAAAAACATTGCAGCACAGTTTAGGTCTGAACAAAACACAAGTCTTCTAGAATAATGTCTTTTTGAGCAAAAGTTATATCAAGCAGTGAAACAGGCCATTCTGAAATGCTTAGCTGACACTAAAAAGCAACCCAGCACCCTAGACCTGATTGGGAACAATTCAGAAGTAGCTCATGGACCTCCCTCACTTTTGCATCTAATATCTCATTATCCTTTGTAATTCCTTTTGGTGGCAGAGGAGGTTTTGTGGTGTAGTGCGATCCGGAAGTTATCACATTGTACCACTACTGGCATGTGGATGGGAATCAAGTCACTATTTGTGCCAGCTTATAAAAGAACTCAAATGAAAAAAACATCCCAAATCATGACAGCACTGCATGCCTTGGTTATGCTTGCCATGAAGCACTCTGGCCAAACAGATGGGCTTGCTGAAGTAAAAGGAGAATGGGAGTCCTCTTTCGAATGGAAACGCTACCTTATCCCAAATGATAATGCAAATACTTCTGAATTACTTCCTTCTCAAGAGAATCAGCCTGTTTGTGTTGATATTCTGTGCACACAATTGCCATATGGCTATGAATACATTGGACCTGATAACTGGATGATGGTGGCTACTCCTTAAACTGAACAAGCTTACATGGGCATAATTCTTGCCTTATCAAGCTTCAAGTGTGCTTTCATCAGTGGACCCCACATGTCAGGCAAGCAGCGTACAGCTGTGCAGTTAGGTTATGCATTGAGACGACAAGTGGTCATCTTAAAGTGTTGTTCAAGCACTCGTTCTTCAGTTGTTTCCCAGATGCTTCTAGGTGCTCTTCAAACTGGGGCTTGGCTTGTGCTTGAATCAGTGAATTTGTTGGAACAAGAGACATTGTCTGAGTTGGGACAACACTTGACTGAAGTTCATCAACACTTATCAGCATTTCAAAGACAAGCACGAGAAGAAGCACGAGTTGACACATGATGCTCATTTGGGAAGTGTAGCAATGGGGAATTCATCAAAAAACATAAGACAGGGAATGAGGTGGAATGTCAAATTGTGGGGAAAAATATTCAGGCCAAGCTAAGCTACAGATGTGTCAATCTCAGCTAATGGCTACCTAACTGAGATACCAGAAAATATTAGAATTGCAATGAGGCCAGTTGCATTACAGAATCATTGCAGAAGTGATGTTGATGCCATTCGGATTCTCTGAAGCATCTACCATAAGTCGCCACTTGGTCTCTCTTTTTAGCCTTGCTAAGGATTCACATTGCCTCCCTGATTTTGTCAGTGGTCATCAGACCTCATGGCTTGTCCTTCTCAGAAATGTAATTGCTGTCCTTGGAATGCATTTACATCTCTCTAGTCATTTGAAAGAAAGTGATAAGGGTACATTTTCTAGTCTGAATGAGATGGGATCCGCTTATACAAGACTTGAAACAATACCAACAAAGGTCAAAGGATATTATTCATTGCATTTCAAGTTTGTCAGTCAGTCAGGAGTTAGAAGAGCAAGCAGCAGTTAAAGGAGTTCTGTCAGTCATGCAGTGTGCTGTCTCAGATCCAAAAAAAGCGTCACAGTTTTGTAAAATATCTGAGGAAATCTTTCCAAAAGCAAGGAACTTTTCAAGTCCACATCTGTTTGTTGATGAAGGTGAGCAAAAGATCCTTAGAAATTTAGTGATCGATGAGTTGCAGCAACAAGGATGCTACACAGACACACAAATACTTTGCGGTGTGTTGATTCTGCATCAAGCTTTGAAGCTCTCCAATGTTGTAGTGCTTGTTGGACCAGCAGGTAGCGGAAAAACAACTTTGTATCAAGCTCTTGCAAGTGCGCTTCAAAATCTGTCCAGGGCTTGGGATGCTAAAAACCGCTGGTGAACCTAAAGGAAATTTTAAAGACATCCATCATTATTTGTCTAAGCCATGTTGGACCTCTTTGAGCACAGAAGTTATATTTCCTAATGCCTTGTCCCACAATCAGTTTTTTGGCGGATATTGTGGTCAGGACAACTCTTGGTTCAATGGGGCTTTCACCAAAGCATTAACATACTCAGAACAGCCAGTTGCTCCTTCCAAGAGCAAAAATACTGTTCAAAAACAACAAGAAAACTGGATTGTACTGAATAGAGATCCGCCTGGCAGATCTTCTTGGTTGGACTCTTTGACTACCTTTTGCGATCTTTAACATCCCCATCTCTGCCTTTCATCAGGAGAGAAAATTGAGCCATCAAGAGTGAAAATACTAGCTGAGATCACAACCCTTGGTGATTCAACCCCCTCTGTAGGGACACACTGCAGTCTGGTATATGTGTATGGAAAGAACCTGTGGAGGTCCGTGTGGAAGAGTGAGATGAATGTGCTTTCTATTCCAGATTACTCTGGAAATGTGGAGTCACCTTTCTGAAGACCTTTTCCCTGACACACTAGTATTAAGAACAAAGCACTGTCTTCAGTGATGGCCAATGATGGATGTGAAGGCAGACAATCATCTAGGATTACAGGTGGTTTGCAGGAAATAATGTCCTTTATTAAGATTCTTCACACCCTTTTTGAGCATTCTGGGAATGGATTCTTCTCAATGGGGATTACAAGCAAGAAACCTCTTTATTGTAGCTTACATTTTGGGATTTGGAAGACATTTACACCCTAGGTATATGTGTAATTTATATGTAAATATACTGAATTCTAGATGTTGCTGTGACTTTGTAAAAGAATATGCCTGTTCTCATTATAGACACTGGCCACATTTTAATCTTTTTGTACGAGAGGCCCTGTGTAAGAGCCACTGTAAGGTGGAGTCTCTTTTGCAGATGTTAATGAAAAAGCATCAATGACTCTAGAGACATTGCGTCAGTGTATTTCTAGAGATGAAGTGTTGCTATCAGACGGTTCTCATTTCAAGCTGCTTCAATCAAGAGCTGTTAATTATCTAGGCTCTTGCAGTGCTAATAATGCAGTCAACTGCAGTCGGATCTCTCCACGTCTCTCTCGACTCTTCACCATCTTGCCTCTCCCAAGCATGACTTCTAAAATCCTGTTTTCTCTCCATTCCTCAAAATTGCAACTGTGGCTGAAAGAAATACAACCCATGCAGAGGATTGCCGATATAACAAACTGCATTCTAACCTCAACTCTTGATATGTATTTTTCAGTGCGTGAATGTTTTACTTCTGCCCTGCACAGTCCAACCTTCAACTTTTCTTTGCATGTATTCACAAACTGTTTCAAGGGACGTACCTCTGGAAGCCAAGGCTTGATGTCCAGCAGGTTCTTCACAGCAGTCTGGATTATAGGAATTTCTCTTTATCTGTTCTTGGTCATGCAGCTCATGATCTTAGCACAGTGTTTGTGCACTTTTGGTGATCAGCTAGCTTCAAAGGAGGCATGCCAAAAACGTATCTCAATTAAAGCTGAAGTTTCTGAGAAGAATTTTGGCACTAGGTTGTCAAATGATACATCTACAGAAGATATATCAAGCACTACAGATTCTCAAGTTGTTCATCTCAAATGTAGTTTGGTGAAAACAAATGTGATTACATTAATCAAAAACCAACATCACATGAAGAGTTAACCACACAACATATACCTTTAACTACAACCACAACAAATACATACATTCAAGCAGCTTCTTCCATCCAGAATGTGGTTTTCAGTCCAGAATTTTGTAAACCACTGACCAACGTTCTTCAGCATCGTACTTTTAAACACAACTTTGTGTATTGAGAAAGAGACATAGATGTGTTGGTAGGCCAACTATTTCATACTCTTAAAAGCAAGGAAGAAAATAAAGAGAAGTCTGACAACACTTACTATAGACCTACATGGTCTGTGCATATCATCTGTGCATTTGGAGCATCTGGACTGTTTGGAACAGGAAAGAAAACAGACAAAAAGACCATTGTATGCCTAGCAGCCACTCTGTTGGGATACCAACTAATTGAGGATCATCCTGGAGCGGAAGCCAAGTTGTGGGAAATGATGAAAGAGGTTTATAGCCGAATTGGGGTGGGTGGACATTTGGTTCTACTGGTTCACGAAGACACGAGTCAGGCTTTTAAGAATGAGCTGCTTGTAATGATGGTGAATGGAAGCTTCCCTGGACTATACTCAGACAAGAACCTGAAGAATCTGAGGAAGGATGCCACAGCTCTTGAAATGTAGAGTATAAATTTCCATTTCATTTCATATCACTCACTTCAGATACTGATGTTGTTTCAATAGAATATTTAATTGGGTCATTCCAAAAAAACAATAAAATAAGTTTAATTAATATTTTTAAAATATCCTTAAAATGAGGACACCTTAAAATGACAAGAAATTGTATAGTGCCATCTCAGGCTATGTAATTTTTTATTTTCTGACTATTTTTCTACATCATGTTTTGGAATTTTTGTCAACTCTGTTACCGACACAAGGGTTACTAGATTCAATTAAAACTTATGTGCCACTGAATGATATAGGCATTAGCTCAATAATATACCGAGGGTGACCTTTAAAATGTTTGAATTTTACACAAACAATCTTTAAAAACAGAGCCAAAGCTAAATGTCATCCCTTTTTCTATCCACATGTCAAAACCTGTTACTCTAAAAAGTAACAGGTTGACAGTAACAGGTTTGATGATTTCAAACTAATTTGCTAATTGCTAGCTAACAATCAAGTTTACAAAAGCACAGTCAAGCCTCATAAATCATCAAAAGTAGAACATTATAGTGGAGTGAGAGAAACATGTTTGTGTTTTAAGTGTTGGAATCCTCCTAGAAGTGATGTCACTTGAATGTACATTATTTTACAAGGTTTTTTTTTATGAGGGTAACGGGGCTGACATGAAATCAGGGGACACCAATAAAAAATTTATATTTAACAGAAAAAATGCATACTTATGCCAAAAACTATATTTAGAACAATATGCAAATGTGATTTTTATATCATTTTGCATTCATTTTGCTAATTAGAAGTCCTGATGAAAAAGGAAAAGAGTGAGGGACAGGCCAAAAACCTTACCCTTACTAGCATAAATGCTATTTAAATTATTTTAAATTATATTTAATTGACTTTTTTGATGTAATATTGATGAAAGCGTACATAGTATTGTTTTTAAATCACACAATAATTTGTTTGTTATATTAAATCTATTTTTGATTATTTCTTAGGGATGCAAAAGGCACCGATTTTGTTGAATGACCAAATTATGCTTATTAGTTTGTGATCATTATTTTGTAGCAGATCAGCTCACTGAAAATAAGAATGCAATTATAATAAAATTCAGGCAGATACTGAAAATTAATAATTATTTTGAATTGTTATGGCAGTATGAAAAACTTGATATACATTTTGAGATTTGTGGAAGATTAATAAAGTATAATTTTTAATTAAATTGTTTCGTTGTTAGACAAGAATATCTCCGATTGAGCGATTGAGGTGTTGTGTTGCTGGATGTAATAAACATAGTGGTCGTCTTTTACTCCCGACATCTGAGCTGCTGAAGATGAAGTAGATTACGTTTGTTTGCAAAAGAAGGTCAGTCACCTGGAAAGACTTCTTCAGTTTCATTTTCATATCTACACTGTAAATGGTTTAAGCTCACTTTGCTTTCATCCACTGCAGGTCTAAGAGTATTGGTGACGCATACTGAACGAGCAACATCAAACCTGCAAATCCTTCAGAAGTTTGTCACACCATCAAGTTCCACTGGTCAGAGCCGCCCGGTTAAATCTGCTCATCTGGACTTTTGCTTCATTATGAGTACTTCCCTTCCAGTCCAAACGCTGATACATGGTGAGAGATTAAGGATGTGTTATGCATTGATTCTGCTGGATACCCATCTGATCCTTTTTGAAGTCTTTGAAGCAGGGGTTTTCCAAAAAGTTCCCAACCAACGACCTCTAAAATGCCTCCCTCCTACAAAAAGTACCCCCTCCTGAAAAATTAAGGCATCTATATATTTTCATATATCTCATCTATAGTAAAATATATTATATTAACATACATTAAAGGGATAGTTCACCCAAAAATGAAAATTACTCCATGATTTACTCACCCTCAAGCCATTCTAGGTGTATATGACTTTCTTCTTTCAGACGATTACAAAGAGAGTTATATTAAAAAATGTCCTGGCTTTTCTGAGCTTTATAATGGCAGTGAATGGGTGTTGAGATTTTGAAGTCCAATAAAGTGCATCCATCCATAATTAAAAGTACTCCACATGGCTCCAGGGGCTTAATAAAGGCCTTCTGAGGCAAATCGATGCATTTGTGTAAGAAAAATATCCATATTCAAAACTTTATAAACCGTAATCTCTAGCTTCCGCTAACTGTTGTACGCACATTCACAAGAGCAGCAGATGATGTAGTACGCAGGAAAACGTGAAAGCACAGAGGAAAGAGCAAAACAAAACACTGGTCACGAATTAGAAGTACAAAATGAGAATTTGTAAAGAAAAATGTTGGAGGATTTCGATATAACCCAAGTGGAGACTGGTTTTCCTTTGCTGAAAACAAAACTTGGTTCTTGTATGACAGTGGGTGGATGAATGGATGCACTCAAAACTCTCAACATCCATTCACTGCCATTATAAAGCTTGGAAGAGCCGGGATGTTTTTTAATATAACTCTGACTGTATTTGTCTGAAAGAAGAAAGTCATATATACCTAGGATGGCTTGAGGGTGAGTAAAGTTTTTTTGGGTAAACTATCCCTTTAAGACAATGTTTTCCAAAATGGAACTGTATTGTACTGTTATTGTATGAAAATGATTTTAATTATTTAAATGTTTACGTGATTTTTTTCTTGAATACTGTTAACATTAGATGTGTAAACCTGAAGAGCAACATATTTAGTTCAATTCAGATTTGTTTGTACAGTGCTTTCAACAATAAATATAGTTCAAAAGGCAGTTCTACAGAGAATATTGCCTTTCAACCCCCAGTGAGCAAGATAAAGGCAACAGAGAAACTTTGTAGAAAAGTACAACGCAAATACAAGCTATTCCCAAATGCATATTCCCTTAGAAATGGTTTAGAAATTATTTCACAAAATTAGATGCAGATTTTTTTCCCCTTTTGTACTGTTGAAACTGTCAACAGAATAAATTGTGGTTAACGTCATGAAAATATATTAATCATGTATTTTATTAAATACCTTAAGTTAACATATTAACTTTGACAGCCCTAAAAAAACATTGTTTGTTCTTTACTCTTACTATGAGGTGTTGCCTTATGTTTTTAATCCACTGTTTTTCCACATTTTCTGCTAGAAATTCACACTTCATTCCTAGAGGAGGTTCAAATGATTGATCTTTCTCCAAGCACATCTGAAGTTCAGGACCTTTTCTTGACAGAACTGATGCAGACTGAGTGTTCAGCTCTGTGGACTCTACATCACCAAATTCAGACAAAAAAAACAGACACTTCAGCATAGACTTTTTCAAAAAGAGGTTGGCTGGTGAAGAAGTTCAGATCTTTTTTGGAAAGCTAAGCTTTATGAAATATTCCTAACAGCACCTTATGTCCATTTTTATTATAATTGCAGGTTTCCTTGATGGATTATGTCATGCATTCATAAACACCACTTCTTCAGGACCTCGACTTCCTTTCACACGTGTGTACGTGTCAGAGTGTCTCTCTTCAACTTGAGACAAAAGTCAAGGAGCTATCTCAAGAGACAGATCAGCAAAAAGCCCTGATGGCTGATTTTTATTGACTAGCAGAACTCACCACAGCCCATTACAAAGCTCAGCAGGACGTGGCCCGACTTTCCCCAGGTTATCTTTTCACTCTTCACGGTTTCCTGCTCACTTTACGGTCAGCTTTAGCCCGGAAGAACCCAGACGTAAGCTTTCACGGAGAGATGGAGTCCACAGCGGTCATATCAGAGATTACCTACAAGATTGTGTCTCATATCTTTTCCCAGTATAAACCTCACTTGTTCAAGAGCCATGTCGCTTTATTCAAATTTTTGGTATCCGTTGCCGTCATTGTGCACAATGAGAGATGCCCTGAGGTAGAACGAGTCACTTTTAGGCAACTGGAAGTCTTCAGAGCATTTTTATCATCATCCACAGTGTGTCCCCGGGCTGCCGAGCTGGATTCAAACACACTCTCGAGATGATATTTATCTGTTAGAGAGGATTGAACCCTTCTGTGGCCTTGTATCATCTCTAGTAAATTTGTCCAAGCTATGGTGGGAAACCTGCGCTTTCCTTCGTTCACGGTGACTGGACCAGTCCCATATCAGTCTCACTCTCATTTGTCCACAATCCAGTGGGCTATTCTTTGTAAGACGCTGTGTCCTATTTGGCTAGCGGCAGTGGAGGTGGACCTTACTGTCTGTGCAAAAGCATATTTGCTCCATTCATATCCTGGAGAAGCTCCAGTGAGCTCAGCAGAAATGATCTCCAGCCTTTTGTCCAAAAATGAAGGACCTGTCGTTGTACGTTTACCAAAATATACAGAAATATACTGTATCCCCCCCTCAGTTGATGCAACTGACCCAGGTTTGAATTTGCACTTTCCCATCATATATAAGGTCAAGAAGGAATTTATTTCAAATAATAATAAAAAAAAAAAAATATATATATATATATATATATATATATTAGTAGTTATAATAGTTAACTAAATCTAACACTGAAGCTAAAATTAAAAACATTAAAAAATATTTTCATTACTTGAAATAAAATAAATAATTTACCGAAATAAGACTGAATATATATATTTCAGCTAAAACACATAAAAATACTTAAACTTTAAATAAAATTAAAATGGAAAATAAATATAAAAAGTAATTTGATAAAAACTAGTATCTTAATAGAGTGCTTTGTTAATCCCAAATACATAATTTTTAAAACAAATACTAGCATATGCATCCAGTTGATGCATAGACTTTCAAAGAAAACTCCATGTAACTATATATAACCATGGCTCCCTTCCTAGTTGGGCCATGGCTGAGTTGCTGAATAAGGTTGCTGTTTCGATTCCTTTAAGGAGCCAACATTGTGTGCCCTTGAGCAAGACGCTTACTCCCAGGTTGCTTCAGGGGGATTGTCAATGTAAAGGTCATGGCACTGTTCTGAGGATGCTGTGGAAACATATTTAACTGGCCTGGTCATGTGGAAATAAATAAAATCTAATTGTAAAGTCAGAGCTTTGGCCTAGTGGTTAACACATGTGCTCTATGCTGCTCAATCCAACTTGTGACATTTCCCCTCCTCTCATCATCATTTCCTGACCTTTCTCTCTCCCTGTCTGTCACTTAAGAAAAAAGAAAAAAGTAGGTTATCATGGCTATAACATGCTGTTGTACAAGGGGTGATCATTATTTTCATAATAAAATCATTATTTTATTATGAAATGTAACTATTCTTTTAAATTATGTAGCAGCCTGTCATTCTTGTCAACAGGTGAAGCTGAGTGTTATTTCTTTCAGGTCTGATTGCCATCGAGATGCTGTTCTCTCGGCACTAGGCGGGCTGTCCAGAACGGCCACTGGTTAGTCCTGAACAACTGTCATCTGCTGGACTGCTGGGATGTCAGTGTTGTGAACAAGTTAACACAAGTAGTGTACAGCACTACAAAAGGTGACTCTAATAACCATACAAACAACACCTACAAGACTTCATTATCTCATAAACCACCTGGGTATTTGACAGATTTGGAGACAGATGGCGTGCTTCTAAATTCTGGAAGTACAGGAAAATTTGTGCATCCCTAGTTTAGACTGTGGCTCATAACCAAAGGTGACAAGCCTCACTCAGTCCCAGGTAGGCAATGCTCTGCTCATTACACATCATAATGACTGAAACGTGTGCACCATGGTTTAATGAATACTGTCAACATGAACTGTATTTATTTCCCTTTAGGCATGTCTTATTTAGTTTTATTGTGAATGATTCATGAGTGAGAGTTATTCCAAAAAAATATATTAAAATAATTTAATTTGTCTTTGTAATGTGAGCATTTCTAACACGTTTCTGTTTTTGCAGCGCGTTTCTGTATTTAGTTGTGCTGTGATTATTTGCAGTGTTTCTCTTTTTACAGCACCTTTTTTCTGTTTTTGGTTGTGTTGTGAGTATTTGCACAATGTTTCTGTTTTTGGTTGTGTTGTGAGTATTTGCAGTGCGGTCCTGTTTTTGGTTGTGTTGTGAGTATAAACGTTTCTGTATTTGGTTGTGTTGTGAGTATTTGCACAATGTTTCTGTATTTGGTTGTGTTGTGAGTATTTGCACAATGTTTCTGTTTTTGGTTGTGTTGTGAGTATTTGCA
>JAHKKF010493948.1:0-13435 GCA_019740295.1 Labeo calbasu | reverse complement strand
GTTTGCTATTGTTCTGACCCTGCCTGTCTGACCATGTATTTGTCTCGTCCCATAAATAAAAGCTTGCATATGGATCCCCTCGCCTCTCGTCTCCCTCTCCACATGACAGTAACAATATAAATGTCTTTACTATGACTTTTGATCAGTTTGAATGATCATTGCAGAATAAAATGATTTCTAAATTGAATGACTCGGAACATATGAACAATGGAACATAATCCGTTTTCTTTGTATCATTTAATATAAAATAAGGAAGCATAAAAATTAAGGAAAAAAAACTTTTCCAGAAGGACAAACTTACGACAAAAAGAGTCATTCCTCCATCTTTGGATGACGACTCCGGCTGCGCGACAACTAATTGCATATCTTTCCACGCTATTGCAAACCATGCTGTTGTTGCCGTCAGATGCACATGTATCAAAAACACAATCGTTCAGATAAGCTGTAGGATTCAGCACAGCATGACAGGCTGCAAACGGCCCATTGGGGTCAACCAGAACTCCGCAGTAGGGAGGCTTCTCAAAGATGGCTTTCAGTCGAGGATCACAGTCTAGACATGTGCTGCCTTCACATCCATCCTCACACACGGCACCAGGGATGTCCACTTTCCATGCTCTTCCAAATACATTCACATCCTGTGTAACATTGCCATCTGGAAGGCTGAAATCATTTGAAGGGACTCCGTCAAAGTTGCCGCAGAGTCCACAGGTCTTGTTGCGGTAGTTTTCAGGGATGGTAATAGTGACGTGGTAAGACAGATCATAGGTCACACGGAGGCCAAAGCTGGTCTTGATGATGTAATAACTACCGTCCTTATAGGCCTGGACCAAGGAGCCATTTAAACTGCTTGAACTGTATGGGAGGTTAGTCAGAACCCCATTGACCTGTGGGAATAGTGTGGTATTAGAGTCATACCACACTGATGGTTATTAAACACCAGTTTAATATGTTAAAGGAACTTAATCGCAATGGCTAAGAAGCTTCTGAATATAAGCAGACAAACCAGCACTTACCAAGATCTGGGGCTCGTTTTGTCTTAAGATGATGGTGCTGCCATAGACCGTCAAGGCCACTTGCTTGGTAACAGAGACTTTGTGATATTTATTGGGCCACCATCTCTCATTCTCCACCTGGATGGAGAAAGGGGTCAGGTTGGTTCGTTCCAGGCCACAGGTTTGGGACAGAATGTAGGTACAGGTTCCCTGGAAATCAAAGCGTAGCCCGTCCAAGGACACATAGTGTGGGTCTCCAGAAGCTTCACAAATGGCCTGTCCGATTGGCTGGCATCTGCGAACGCCGTCCACCAACTCGCACTTCTCATAGGGGCCACAAGATGACCTATTACAGACCACCTGTGGAAAGAAAAGCATTGTATGGATGTTTCTTATATGGGGCAAGATATATAGAGTGGTTTTAAAGGAACATTCTGAAATGAAACTGCAACAGGATCAGCTACAGTAAAAGCTCACATAGGTGTAAAGAGACAACAACTAACATGAAATTATGAAAAAAGAGTGCCATATTAAAAGTCTTATTAAAGGAGAACTCCACTTCCAGAACAACAATTTACAAATAATTTACTCACCCTCTTGTCATCCACGATGTTCATGTCTTTCTTTCTTCAGTCGTTTCAGCATTTTTCCCCATATAATGGACTGCTATGGTGCCCCGATTTTGAACTTCCAAAATGCAGTTTAAATGCAGCTTCAAACAATCCCAAATGCGGTTGAAAACGATCCCAGCCGAGGAAGAAGTGAAATGATCGGTTATTTTAATAAAAATAATACAATTTATATAATTTTTAATCCCAAATGCTCGCCTTGTCTTACTCTGCCTGGACTGTTTTTGTTCCGGTTCATGACAGTTAGGGTATGTTGAAAAACTCCCATCTCATGTTCTCCCTTAACTTCTAAATCATCCTATATCGCTGTTTTACCTTTTTTGTTAAGGGTGTTTGATCTTCTTTGCATGTTCACTTTGCAAAGACTTGATCGGTTCTTCTGCAGCGATGTAGGATGATTTTTAAATGATTTTTGAAGTTGAGGGAGAAAATACGATTGGAGATTTTCAACATATCCTGTCTTGAGCCAGAGTACACAGAGTTCAAGGACTGCAAGGCAAGACGAGCGTTTGAGAATAAAAGTATTTAAATAGTATTTTTTAAATGTAAATAACTGATCGTTTCGCTAGATAAGACCCTTCTTCCTTGGCTGGGATCGTTTACAACCGCATTTGGGATCATTTGAAGCTGCATTTAAACTGCATTTTGCAAGTTCAAAATCGGGGCACCATAGCAATCCATTATATGCGGAAAAATGCTGAAATGTTTTCCTCAAAAAACATAATTCTTTACGACTGAAGAAAGAAAGACACGATGACAAAGCGGTAAGTAAATTATTTGTAAATTGCTGTTCTGGAAGTGGAGCTCTCCTTTAAAGGTGCAGTATGTAATATTGACAGTTAGTTGTTGAAATGGGTACTGCAGTCCAAATTCAAAATACTGTTTCTCCCATGAAATACTATTGGATAAACTGACAGTGGGCGGAGTCACACAGACATTCCAACATGGAACACACATTTAAAAATAGAATAACTTGCTGTAGTACTGTTTTATGGAAAAACAAGTATGTGAACTTCGCATGTTTCCCAAATAGCTGTCAAAAAATTACATACAGCACCTTTAAAGGAGAAGTTCACTTGCAAAACAAAAATGTACAGATAATTTACTCACCCCCTTGTCATTCATGTCTTTCTTTGTTCAGTCGTAAAGAAATTGTGTTTTTTGAGGAAAACATATAGTGGACTTCTATGGTGCCCACGAGTTTAAACTTACAAAAAAGAAAAGTTTAAATGCAGCTTCAAAGGGCTCTAAATGATCCCAGCCGAGGAAGAAGGGTCTTATCTGGCGAAATGATCTGTCATTTTCTAAAAAAAAAAGTGACAATTTATATACTTTTTAACCTCAAATGCTGTCTTGTCTAGCTCTGCGTGAACTCTGTGTATTCCAGTTCAAGAAAGTTAGGGTAAGTCGAAAAAACTCCCATCTCATTTTCTTTTCCAACTTCAAAATCATCCTACATTGCTGTTTTACCTCTTTTTGTAAAGGGCGTTTGATCTTCTTTGCACGTATACTTTGTAAACACTGGGTCGGTACTTCTGCAGCGATGTAGGGCGATTTTAAAGTTGAAGGAGAAAATAAGACGGGAGTTTTTCAACCTACCCTAATAGTGAATACACAGAGTTCACGCTGAGCTAGATAAAACGAGCATTTGAGGTTAAAAAGTATATAAATTGTCAATTTGTTTAGACCCTTCTTTCTTGGCTGGGATCGTTTAGAGCCCTTTGAAGCTGTATTTAAACCACATTTTGGAAGTTAAAATTTACGGGCACCATAGAAGTCTATTATATGGAGAGAAATCCTGAAAAGTTTTCCTCAAAAAACAATTTCTTTACAACTGAAGAAAGAAAGACATGAACATCTTGGATGACAAGGTGCGAGTAAATTATCTGTAAATTTTTGCTCTGGAAGTGAACTTCTCCTTTAAGATGACAGATTATAAATGCATAAATTTCAAATCCAGTAAAAAAAAAAAAATGTCAAAACAGTAGTATATCCTCAATGTCATCATACCTGGCCGTATGGTAAACATGTGCACACCTCCTCACAGTTATTGCCAGGATAGAACTGTTGGTAAAGCAAATAATAGCGGTTGTCATAGAGACACCCACACTGAGAGAGGGGGACGCAGTGTTCCCCACTTCTGATGTAGCCTGGGTCACACACACAGCCCTCCGTACAGCCGCTACGACAGCCAACGGGAGGAGCCAAACTATGACAGGTGACTTCACAACTAGAACCGCAGAGCTCATAGTGGCTGTGGACAGGACACTGAATACCTGACAAAACAAAGACATGTGATTGGTTAAATTAAATTTAAACTAGCAGATTTGCCCCTATAACTACGAATTCTTGTTCTTATGGATGGCAGTTTTTTTCAAGTTTTTTTTTTTTTTTTTTTTTTTTAATTTATGTTAAAAAATAAAATAAAAAATTACCAATTAGTTATCAAGTAACATTATCTAATCACTTTACAATATCAAAACAGCTGGATACTCTTACTGTCCAAAGTAGTATACAGATTAAAAATAGTATATTCTCATTGAAAAAAAGTAAGAAAATATTCTTAAAAAAGGAAAAAATACATAAAAAAATAACAAATATGTAACAATATCAAAATAGCTTTATAGTCTCACTGCCCAAAGTAGTATATTATTTAAATGCAGCATATTCTCACTGTCAAAATTTAAGAAAATAGTGTTAAAAAAGGGAAAAATACTTTTAAAAAATCCAACAAATATGTAACAATATCAAAACAGCAAAACAGTTGTATAATCTAACTGTCCAGTAATATATGAATTGAAAGTAGTATATTCTCAGTCAAAAATTAAGAAAATTGTGTTAAACTAAGGAAAAAAACAAAAACAAAAACCTAACAAATATATGTAACAATTAAGAATATATTGTTGAATAGGTTATTAGTTACTGAATACCTTATTTTAAAAAAAATCCAATGTTATTTTCATAGAAGCCTGATTAAAACTGCTCAGTTAAAAGAAAAATTTGGTGGTTTTTGCATCTGAAGTCTTCATAAATAGCTGCCTGTATATTTTCGCCAATAGGAGATTTGCAAGAAGATCCTCATATTTGGACCTCAAAAAGTTTGAAAACACCTGGGCTAGATTACATGTCAGGTTTGATTTTGAACTCAATACCCTTATGCTGAATGTAACACACCCATTTATCCTTAGCATCTTTTGTTTTTGTGCTCTGCTTTACATTTCTTAAGGCCTTTGTTGACATGAATGGAACTGGAAGTACAGTGTCTTCGCTAGAAAGTCTATCGCTATACCTACAAAAACTCTTGTGTACGAACACAATATTACCATGTATACGGTTTCTCAAAAAGGTACATACAATTGCCCCGGGTTTCTCTCACCACAGAATTCAGCGGTCCTCCAGGGGCCGACGGTCCTTCCCATGGCCTGACAGACAGATACATATGCCGTTATGGCCTGGCATAGTATATCTCTCCTCCCGTTATATAAACAGACGTCATAAACACAATCCTCAAAAAATGGAGCAGGGTTTAGCACAGCTTGACAGTCCCAGAAAGGCCCTTGAGGGTCACGCAGTAGTCCACAGAAATCAGACGTCTCATAGAGACTCATTTGGGTCAGATCGCAATCTTGACAACTGTCTGTGCAGCCGTGGACGCAGTCTGGGATCTCGGCTACACTCCAGCTGGCACCGAACTCTGACGGTCCTGAAGCAAGTAATTCTGTTCCTCTGACAATCAGATCATCATCTGGATTTTCATTGTAGTTCCCACAGAGGCCACAGACGGCACCCATGTACGTGCTGGGAACAGTGACGGTTGCAAAGCTGATCCAGTCAAACGTGACTCTAAGGCCAAAAGAGGTTTGAACAACAGCATACCAACCACTTCTGAAAACTGAAACCTGACCTTCAATAAGAGTGAGAGGAAGGTTCAAAAGCTCACCATTGACCTAAAAAAGAAAGCCAACTTTGCTTAAATTTCTCATTGAATGACTTACTGTAACATTGCCAAAAAACGGTCTGCCAAAGGTTTAAAGAATCCAACTTACGGTAACAAAACCACTGTATTCTCTGTCGATAACAATGGTGATATTATACACTCTGATCTCCAGTAATTTAGTGAACGTCACCACTCTGCTTCCCCGAAACTCGTTTTGCACCAGCACATCAAAAGGGACCAGTCCAGGATCTGAGACGCAAACCCCAACCAACTGATACACACAGTTGCCCTGGAGGGAGAACATAATAATTAGGGCTGCCCTCAACTCAAGATTTTTTGGTTGACTTGTAATTGTTCATTTTAAGCATTAGTTGACTATTAGTCGCACATTTAATGAACCACAAAAATTGTAATGAGCCTTTAATTTAAAGGCTTAAATAGCCTAATAAGCGCTCAAGCGCACGCAATGGTTCATTTAAAAGTAGAGATTTCACTACAGACAGCCTATATTTTTCATGTCTGTAAGGCAAATTATTTTACAAAACCGCAACGTTTCGTTGTTATTCTGAGTGCACACAAATATACAGTCTTCACAGATTCAAAAGATGTATTATTCTTATCTATATAACTAAAAATGATGGAGTATTTTAAGTGCAAGTGGTTGCACTGGCCCATCCATCTGTCATATAGTACACGCGCTACTATTCAGCTTTCACACTCCACACAGACACTTCAATAGTGCACATTTTTCTAGGTTAACATAGATTGAGTTGCTACTACATACATCTTTCATACAAGCCATATTTGATGAATAATGAAAAATAGGTGAGCTTGGATGTCCTGACCGATGTACTGTATTACCACAAAGACCAGCTATTAACGATCTGCGTGACTTCGGCACTTCCTGTGGAATTTTTTTTAAATGACTAATAAAATTTTGGTCGACCAAGGCTTTGTCTCATTGACTAACAGTTAGTTGACTATTAGGGACCAACCCTAGTAATAATGCTATTATATTCCACAAAAGCTACTTAACCAAAAACATCAAAAATATTTATTTAAGACTTGTGCAAACAGTTTTACCGTTTACTGCACATTGTTATTCTTCTTGTCATTTCCCTATAGTGGATAATGAACCGGAAGTCTCACCAATATAGGCTTATTTCCGCGTTGAGGAAAAGGTGGATACTTTTGGATTTTATTTGTATATTTTCCGTTTAAATTTAGCTTCTGCTTTAATAATTTAGTTATATGCGTTTGTGATTTTCATTAGTTTAATTTTAGCTTTAAATTTGTTTACTTAGCGTTAAATTACTTTTCAGTTTTTTTTTTTTTTTTTAGAAATCTTAACACCAAGTCAACATTTTTTATTTAAAGGGATAGTTCACCCAAAAATGAAAATTACCCCATGCTTAAATCACCCTCAAGCCGTCTTCGTTCAGATGGATACAATCGGAGTTATATTTAAAAATGTCCTGGCTCTTCCAGGCTTTAAAATGGCAGTGAATAAGTGTTGAGATTTTGAAGTCCAATAAAGTGTACTTGTCCATTCAAAAAAAGTGCTCCACACAGCTCTGGGGGGTTCATAAGGGCCTTCTGTGTTTATGTAAGAACAATTTCCATATTTAAAACTTTATAAACCGTAATCTCTAGCTTCTGCTGCTAACTGTTGTATGTGCGTTCACGAGAGAGTGCCGTTCCAGTGGATGACGTAGGATGAGTCATAGCGTAAGCTCTGGTGAGAAGGGATGAATGTGCAGAGGAGAGCGCAAAACAAACACCAGTCATGGATTAGAAGTGCAAAACGAGGATTTGTAAAGAAAAATGTCAGAGGATTTCAATTTAAGCCAAAACTTGGTTCTTGCGAGACTAGCATATTCTTACCGGCGCTTACGCTATGCCTACGTCTTCCGTCATCCGCTGGAAAACCACCCACTCGTGAATGCGCATATGACAGTTAGCGGAAGATAGAGATTACGATTTACAAGTTTTAAATATGGATATTTTTCTTACAAAATCGCATCGATTTGCTTCAGAAGCTGTGTGGAGTACTTTTTATGACGGATGGATGCACTTTATTGGAATATTGAATATCAACACCCATTCACTGCCATTATAAACCTTGGAAGAGCCAGGATGTTTTTTTTACTCCGATTATATTTGTCTGAAAGAAGAAAGTCATATACACCTTGGATGGCTTGGGGGTACGTAAATCATGGGGTAACTTGCATTTTTGGGTGAACTATCTAAAAGAAAAGATATTTATACCTACAGTATAGAATCCATGAAATGAAAGGCAAAGAAATAGTCTACTTCCAACATTATCCATGTGAAAGAATGTATGAAAAATGTTTTTTTCCCCTTCAGTTTTGGTTGTTACATACAGCATAAAACATGTTTTGCATTAAAAAAAATGCACAGTTCTTTTGTGCATTTAGTACCTGGAAGTTGAAATGATTCCCGTCAAAAGTGTAGTAGTGGGGGTCGGTCTGTGCCACACAGGTGCGTTGGGAGTCAGGATAACAGCCCCTAATGCCATTCTCCACCCGGCATTGCTGTCCTGTCCCACAGCCTCTGTCTTGGCATTCTAGATGTCCACCCTCCATGGAGCATTGACAAAGCCGCTGACAAGAATCATCCACCCAGAAAGCCTCCCCAGCAGGAACATAGTGTCCATTGTAGGAACAACCACATTGGGATGAAGGTACACATTTGGATCCACTCAGAACAAAACCAGGATCACAAGCGCAAGTTTCGACACAGGGTAAAGTGCAGTTCACAGGAGACCCAAGGGCCATGCAGGTCAAAGGGCAAGCGCTACCACAGAATTCAAAATGGCTGTTCTCTGGGCATCTGTAAGCTAAAAACATACAAAGACATATTGTGGAACAATATCAAACCAAGCATGCTTTGGAATGCTTATAAACTATTACTCACAACAATTGGCTGCTTCTCTCCAGTTGGTTAGCTGTATCCCAACACGCTGACATGCAGTTGCATAGACCTCTAAGATCTTGCATAAGTAGTATCTGTGGCCATCTGCCATACAGACATCATACATGCAGTTCTGAATGTAAATACTGGGGTCAATAGCAGAATGACACTGACTGAATGGTGCCATCATTAGAAGTCCACAGTATTTTTCACCCAGCCATTGTCTCTGTGCTTGAGCATCACATCCATGGCCCCCACCTTCATCTCTACAACCCTCATCGATTGTTAAGTTGTGAACTCTCCAGCTCTGGCCAAACGTTGTCGCACTGGGAGCCTGGGTGTTTGAAGGCATGGTGAAATCATCACTGGGATCGCCATTGAAGTTACCACAGAGCCCACAGACCTTGTTCATGAAGGCAGTGGGCAGGGAGACCGTGAGATAGTGGTTCCAGTCATATTGCACACTAAGTCCAAAATGAAAAAGGATGGTGATAAAGCTGCCGGACTGGAACATGGACACTCCAACATCATCAAGAACCACAGGAAGGCTCCACAAACTCTGGTCAATCTACACAAATCAAAACATAACGCATATAACAAATGGCAAAATAGCTTCTTACTCAATATCTTTGTCTTGATTTAAAAAAAAAAAAGAAAAATTCTCAAAATGTATTATGTTTTTTTTTTTTTAAATCACAATGAAATAAAATAAAAATAATAATAATGGAATATTGAATATTGCAGTGTTTATGACAGTGTGCAAACAACAGCAATACAACAATCCAATTAATCCAACCATTATTTTTTTTTTTTAAGATATGTTTTTCAATTTTTCAAATTCTCATTTCCTAAGGGTAAGAAATAAACTTTAAGATATAAGTTTCTAAACAACAACTATTGATTGCATTCTTGAGTAAACTGATTAACATTATATAGATGTTCAGAATTTTGCTAAAAAATTAGACATAAATGGGAAAAACATTCGGAGTACTATAGACTGCCAAAAGTAGACAAAACTATAGACAAATCAAGAAGAAGAGTGCAAAAAAAAAACTGTCTGAGGAACAAAATGCATTTGTGGTTGGCCAAACTGAACCAGGATTTCCAGGACAAGAATCCTGACAACATTTGTGTTTGTTCTTATCATTTCCAGTCAAGTAGGTGAAATATTAGGCTAATATCTTAATTAATAATGTTCGCATGTATCTTTACCACCTATTAATTTTATTTTGTCAAAATATTGTGCCTTTTTCTGCTTACTAAGTCCTTCTCTATATGATTTAGCAGCTTCCACACATATTTTTCCATTGTTTAGACAGCATAAATTAGCAGAACAAAGCATTCAGTAGTACATTAACTGTGCAATCAATGCTGTTGTTTGCATTCGAGTATTGCCGATTTAGTTGTGCATCCGGGTAACTGACCAAATCATGACATAAATGCAAAACCTATATTATATTGTATAATTATTCTTACATTTTCACATTTCTAAAATGTTTAGTACTACAATTAAATACTAAATCCATGCAATTACTTTTTATTTTTCGAAAAGAGCAATAAAAAGTTTTACCCTGACTTTCCCGGGCTCTGAACTTTCAGCGCTGATGGTGATATCCCCAATATTCACAGTTACATGTGCCACATAAGAGACACTAAGGGCCCCACGGTTTTCATTTTTAGCCAGGACCTCAAAAGCAGGAAGACTGTCATTTTGCTGGCAGTTCTTGGTGACAACATAGGTGCAAGTGCCCATGAAGTCAAAATAACGCTGGTCAAATGTGCTGTAGTGAGGGTCGCCCATTGCCCAACAGATTCCAAATGGTTTCTTTACACACGTGGGTAAGGAACCCATCATCTGGCATTCCTCATCCTCACTACAGATGATGCTGAAGCAAGAGCGAGGTGTTGGCAAATCTGCTATAAAATAAAAACGATATACAGTTAAGTCAATTAAAACATTACCAAAACTTGAACATTTAATTCTCCAACTCTTACTTATTGAAAAATGCATTATTTAATTACACAAGAGGTTTTCCTAGCTTAAAACTGTGTTTAACAAGTTACAGCGGGAGTCTACATCTCTCTCGCCTTCCCTGAGCCCATTGAGTTTTAACACACCCCCTAAAATGTGTGGTGGGGGTAATTGAGAATGAATAGGGGAAAGTCACGTGAAAGGAGGCAATGCCTCCATCGCGATATGACTGGATGTGACTGTTTTTGATCGCCTGTGATTGGTTGATGCAATAAATCCCACCTCTTGCGTTTGTGTGCATTCCATGTTCGTGAATCAGTATGAATAAAACAATACAATGGCGTTAATGGGAAAGACTAATTAAAAAAGGAAGTAAACAACTCACACATATAGATATAACCACTTTGTTACGTCAAAATAAGATTTAAAATGGCATCAAAACATGATCTGTGAGAGTTTTTAGCAAGTAATCAGCTTGGTAAAATGTAAAGTAAATTTCAGTGTATTTGACCAGTATTTACCAAGCTTTGATGAGTAATGATCCAAAAATTCAAAAATAGTTAAAAGGTAACTATTAAAAAGAATAGCTGAACATAAATTCACAAATGAGGCATATAGTTCACAATATAGTTTGAGTTATTATTTTGAAAAAAAAAAAAAAAGAGTAAAATGGCTAAAAACACTAATTTGATTAGATTAATACTTGGCTTTAATAAATAGAATATTGATTACATTGTTAATGTAAAAATATAAAATAGAATTTTATTTGTTCTTTTTCTAATAGTGTAAGTAATGTTTATTTAACCAAAAAATGGGACATGAATTTATATTTGAATTAAAAACAAAAAATAAAAAACAGAACACATAAATTGAGACCTACACATCATCTGAAAGCTGAATAAATAAACTTTCCATTTATGTATGGTTTGTTAGGACAGGACAATATTTGTCTGAGACAACTATTTGAAAATCTGGAATCTGGGGTGCAAAAAAATAAAAAATAAAAATAAATCAGAATATTGAGGAAAAATGGAGTTGTCCAAATGAAGTTATTAGCAATGCATATTACTAATCGAAAATTAAGTTTTTATATATTTACAATAGGAAATGTACAAAATATCTTCATGGAACATGAACTTTACTTAATATCCTAATGATTTTTGGAATAAAAGAAAAATTAATAATTTTGACCATACAATGTAGGCTATTGTTGGTTATTGCTACAACATGCTACATAAGACTGGTTTTGTGGTCCAGGGTCACATATATGGTATATGTGCTATAACAACAAAATTGTTTTTAAATTGAAATTAGAATATGTTTAATTGACATACCTGCATCAATGCATGCAGCCGGGGTTCCGTATCCATTCACTTGTTGTAGTCCCACACTATAGACCCCGTAAGAAGCATTTGGATGGGTTAATTTGTGCCCACCAGCCCCAGGTTGGTAAACCAGCTCAGTCCAGGAGTACTCGCTGTTTTTGATGACCCTCCACTGAAGGTTTCCAGGCAAAGGCGAGCTATCAAAACGAATCCCTGCTAATTCATTGGTAGGAACAATCAGAAGAGCTCGGTTGTTAAAACCAGCTATCCCATCAAGTGCGTACGAAGAACAAAAACGATCGTTAGACAGAAGATTCATAAGAAATGGATCATATATGACTCCACGGGACGTTCGCACACCATTAAACAGAAAAAACACCTGGATTCCACTGTCAGCAACAATATTAAGTCCATTTGGAAACTGGATTTTGTACTCTACAACATGTCCACGCTGAAGAACACCAGTTAGTGTAGTAGGGCCGAACTGAACGGTTATATTCGTTGATTGTGATGCTTGGATGTAGATGCTGTCAAACTGGCTCTGGATGCTAAACGGAGCCACCAGGAACTGAGTTCCCCAGCTTTGCACCGGCAAGAGTTGCTCATAAACGTGATTGCACTTTGAAAAGCGCCACGTGCACATGTGGCCCGAATACACGGCGATGGGAAGTTGCGAAGATATGCGGGTTCCCGTGAGGTCTCCTTGGCTTTGAATTTGCACATTTTCGAAAGGATCCATCACCACGACTAGTTTACTGCCGACACCGTACAAGCGTCCTTCAAACCGGACCGCCGCTCGAAGGAACACCTCCACCGTGTTCTGCTCTTTACCATTCACAAGCACAAACTCCTTCAGCATGGATGGAGGGGAGTTGGTAGGAGTGAACACAAAATATTCTGTACCCCATTCGCTCATGGGGTAGACCAGGGACGTATCCGCCGTGAACTGCTTTGAGTTTAGTGAGGAAACCGTTATGTCGTCGGATGCCTGAATGAAGACAGTTTTGCGGGACCTCCTGGTGCCAGACAGCTCAATTGTTTTGGGGAGGGTCACAGTGAAGTTCTGACCTGCAGTCAGTCGCACCTCCTGGGTAAAACTGAGACTGGGCACGTTGACCTTCACCAGGCAATTAGAATTGAGAGAGGTGATATAAAGCTGAAAGAGTGGCAGGTCAAAAGGGGATACATAGTTTTGCATGAACGCGGTGGCAAACTCTTGTCCTGCAGATCGAGCCTCGCTGCCATCTTCAAGAGTTCAAGAGAGAAAAATTGAGAGAACTAATGCTACAAAAAATCTTGTTTGGAAAAAAAGTTGACTTTAAATGGGAGTCCATTAAATCTTTATAATTTAACTTGTATAATAATATTTTTTATATTAATTTTATCTCATGAAATTTATATAACATATATTTTTTTTATTTTAAAAATATAAATTTCATAAAATAATAATTCAAGAGATAAAGAGCCTTACCCCAAAACAGAAATATCACAAAACAAACTGGTAAAAGTTTCGCTCCCATGATTAGCTGCAAACAAATGTTAGCCAAACTTCAATTTCAACATGCATTCTTTTTTTCTTTCTTTTTTTTTTTAAATGAAGCATATAGAAATAGCATCATCCACAAAATTTTGTGTATATATATATA
>JAHKKF010493947.1:0-12865 GCA_019740295.1 Labeo calbasu | reverse complement strand
GTTTGCTATTGTTCTGACCCTGCCTGTCTGACCATGTATTTGTCTCGTCCCATAAATAAAAGCTTGCATATGGATCCCCTCGCCTCTCGTCTCCCTCTCCACATGACAGTAACAATATAAATGTCTTTACTATGACTTTTGATCAGTTTGAATGATCATTGCAGAATAAAATGATTTCTAAATTGAATGACTCGGAACATATGAACAATGGAACATAATCCGTTTTCTTTGTATCATTTAATATAAAATAAGGAAGCATAAAAATTAAGGAAAAAAAACTTTTCCAGAAGGACAAACTTACGACAAAAAGAGTCATTCCTCCATCTTTGGATGACGACTCCGGCTGCGCGACAACTAATTGCATATCTTTCCACGCTATTGCAAACCATGCTGTTGTTGCCGTCAGATGCACATGTATCAAAAACACAATCGTTCAGATAAGCTGTAGGATTCAGCACAGCATGACAGGCTGCAAACGGCCCATTGGGGTCAACCAGAACTCCGCAGTAGGGAGGCTTCTCAAAGATGGCTTTCAGTCGAGGATCACAGTCTAGACATGTGCTGCCTTCACATCCATCCTCACACACGGCACCAGGGATGTCCACTTTCCATGCTCTTCCAAATACATTCACATCCTGTGTAACATTGCCATCTGGAAGGCTGAAATCATTTGAAGGGACTCCGTCAAAGTTGCCGCAGAGTCCACAGGTCTTGTTGCGGTAGTTTTCAGGGATGGTAATAGTGACGTGGTAAGACAGATCATAGGTCACACGGAGGCCAAAGCTGGTCTTGATGATGTAATAACTACCGTCCTTATAGGCCTGGACCAAGGAGCCATTTAAACTGCTTGAACTGTATGGGAGGTTAGTCAGAACCCCATTGACCTGTGGGAATAGTGTGGTATTAGAGTCATACCACACTGATGGTTATTAAACACCAGTTTAATATGTTAAAGGAACTTAATCGCAATGGCTAAGAAGCTTCTGAATATAAGCAGACAAACCAGCACTTACCAAGATCTGGGGCTCGTTTTGTCTTAAGATGATGGTGCTGCCATAGACCGTCAAGGCCACTTGCTTGGTAACAGAGACTTTGTGATATTTATTGGGCCACCA
This sequence comes from Labeo calbasu, assembly GCA_019740295.1. Classification (NCBI taxonomy): domain Eukaryota; kingdom Metazoa; phylum Chordata; class Actinopteri; order Cypriniformes; family Cyprinidae; genus Labeo; species Labeo calbasu. The sequence continues at coordinate 11,750 of JAHKKF010493947.1, read as the reverse complement.
TCTCTCATTCTCCACCTGGATGGAGAAAGGGGTCAGGTTGGTTCGTTCCAGGCCACAGGTTTGGGACAGAATGTAGGTACAGGTTCCCTGGAAATCAAAGCGTAGCCCGTCCAAGGACACATAGTGTGGGTCTCCAGAAGCTTCACAAATGGCCTGTCCGATTGGCTGGCATCTGCGAACGCCGTCCACCAACTCGCACTTCTCATAGGGGCCACAAGATGACCTATTACAGACCACCTGCGGAAAGAAAAGCATTGTATGGATGTTTCTTATATGGGGCAAGATTTATAGAGTGGTTTTAAAGGAATATTCTGAAATGCAATTGCAACAGGATCAGCTACAGTAAAAGCTCACATAGGTGTAAAGAGACAACAACTAACATGAAATGATGAAAAAAAGAGTGCCATATTAAAAGTCTTATTAAAGGAGAACTCCACTTCCAGAACAACAATTTACAAATAATTTACTCACCCTCTTATCATCCACAATGTTCATGTCTTTCTTTCTTCAGTCATTTGAGCATTTTTCTCCATATAATAGACTGCTATGGTGCCCCGATTTTGAACTTCCAAAATGCAGTTTAAATGCGGCTTCGAACAATCCCAAATGCAGTTTTAAACAATCCCAGCAGAGAAAGAAGGGTCTTATCTAGCATAATGATCAGTTATTTTAATAAAAATAATACAATTTATATACTTTTTAATGCCAAATGCTCGTCTTTTCTTACTCTGCCTGGATTGTTTTTGTTGCTATTCATGACAGTTAGGGTATTTTGAAAAACTCTCATCTCATGTTCTCCCTCAACTTCTAAATCTGTTTTACCTTTTTTGTTAAGGGTGTTCAATCTTTTTTGCATGTTCACTTTGCAAAGACTGGGTCGGTATTTCTGCACTGATGCAGGATGATTTTGAAATGATTTTTGCAAGACGAGCGTTTGAGAATAAAAAGTATTTAAATTGTTTTTTTTTTAATGTAAATCTAATTAGGTTTGATTTATAAACTGGAGAGGGAGACTGAAGTCGTATTATTTCAAAAGATCAATAAAAATAAATTTTTCCTTATTTAACTTGTGTAAAGCTTTCCTTAAAGGTGCAGTATGTAATACTGACAGTTAGTGGTTGAAATGGAAAAACAAGTAAGTGAGTAAGTGTTTCCTAAATAGCTGTCAAAAAATTACATACAGCACCTTTAAAGGAGAAGTTCACTTGCAGAACACAAATGTACAGATAAGGAAGAAGGGTTTTTAAAAAATATATAAATTTATATACTTTTTAACCTCAAATTCTCGTCTTGTCTAGCTCTGCATGAACTCTGTGTATTCCGGTTCAAGAAAGTTAGGGTAAGTCGAAAAACTCCCATCTCATTTTCTTCTCCAACTTCAAAATCATCCTACATCGCTGTTTTACCTCTTTTTGTAAAGGGCGTTTGATCTTCTTTGCACGTATACTTTGTAAACACTGGGTCGGTACTTCTGCAGCGATGTAGGGCGATTTTAAAGTTGAAGGAGAAAATAAGACGGGAGTTTTTCAACCTACCCTAATAGTGAATACACAGAGTTCACGCTGAGCTAGATAAAACGAGCATTTGAGGTTAAAAAGTATATAAATTGTCAATTTGTTTAGACCCTTCTTTCTTGGCTGGGATCGTTTAGAGCCCTTTGAAGCTGTATTTAAACCACATTTTGGAAGTTAAAATTTACGGGCACCATAGAAGTCTATTATATGGAGAGAAATCCTGAAAAGTTTTCCTCAAAAAACAATTTCTTTACAACTGAAGAAAGAAAGACATGAACATCTTGGATGACAAGGTGCGAGTAAATTATCTGTAAATTTTTGCTCTGGAAGTGAACTTCTCCTTTAAGATGACAGATTATAAATGCATAAATTTCAAATCCAGTAAAAAAAAAAAAATGTCAAAACAGTAGTATATCCTCAATGTCATCATACCTGGCCGTATGGTAAACATGTGCACACCTCCTCACAGTTATTGCCAGGATAGAACTGTTGGTAAAGCAAATAATAGCGGTTGTCATAGAGACACCCACACTGAGAGAGGGGGACGCAGTGTTCCCCACTTCTGATGTAGCCTGGGTCACACACACAGCCCTCCGTACAGCCGCTACGACAGCCAACGGGAGGAGCCAAACTATGACAGGTGACTTCACAACTAGAACCGCAGAGCTCATAGTGGCTGTGGACAGGACACTGAATACCTGACAAAACAAAGACATGTGATTGGTTAAATTAAATTTAAACTAGCAGATTTGCCCCTATAACTACGAATTCTTGTTCTTATGGATGGCAGTTTTTTTCAAGTTTTTTTTTTTTTTTTTTTTTTTTAATTTATGTTAAAAAATAAAATAAAAAATTACCAATTAGTTATCAAGTAACATTATCTAATCACTTTACAATATCAAAACAGCTGGATACTCTTACTGTCCAAAGTAGTATACAGATTAAAAATAGTATATTCTCATTGAAAAAAAGTAAGAAAATATTCTTAAAAAAGGAAAAAATACATAAAAAAATAACAAATATGTAACAATATCAAAATAGCTTTATAGTCTCACTGCCCAAAGTAGTATATTATTTAAATGCAGCATATTCTCACTGTCAAAATTTAAGAAAATAGTGTTAAAAAAGGGAAAAATACTTTTAAAAAATCCAACAAATATGTAACAATATCAAAACAGCAAAACAGTTGTATAATCTAACTGTCCAGTAATATATGAATTGAAAGTAGTATATTCTCAGTCAAAAATTAAGAAAATTGTGTTAAACTAAGGAAAAAAACAAAAACAAAAACCTAACAAATATATGTAACAATTAAGAATATATTGTTGAATAGGTTATTAGTTACTGAATACCTTATTTTAAAAAAAATCCAATGTTATTTTCATAGAAGCCTGATTAAAACTGCTCAGTTAAAAGAAAAATTTGGTGGTTTTTGCATCTGAAGTCTTCATAAATAGCTGCCTGTATATTTTCGCCAATAGGAGATTTGCAAGAAGATCCTCATATTTGGACCTCAAAAAGTTTGAAAACACCTGGGCTAGATTACATGTCAGGTTTGATTTTGAACTCAATACCCTTATGCTGAATGTAACACACCCATTTATCCTTAGCATCTTTTGTTTTTGTGCTCTGCTTTACATTTCTTAAGGCCTTTGTTGACATGAATGGAACTGGAAGTACAGTGTCTTCGCTAGAAAGTCTATCGCTATACCTACAAAAACTCTTGTGTACGAACACAATATTACCATGTATACGGTTTCTCAAAAAGGTACATACAATTGCCCCGGGTTTCTCTCACCACAGAATTCAGCGGTCCTCCAGGGGCCGACGGTCCTTCCCATGGCCTGACAGACAGATACATATGCCGTTATGGCCTGGCATAGTATATCTCTCCTCCCGTTATATAAACAGACGTCATAAACACAATCCTCAAAAAATGGAGCAGGGTTTAGCACAGCTTGACAGTCCCAGAAAGGCCCTTGAGGGTCACGCAGTAGTCCACAGAAATCAGACGTCTCATAGAGACTCATTTGGGTCAGATCGCAATCTTGACAACTGTCTGTGCAGCCGTGGACGCAGTCTGGGATCTCGGCTACACTCCAGCTGGCACCGAACTCTGACGGTCCTGAAGCAAGTAATTCTGTTCCTCTGACAATCAGATCATCATCTGGATTTTCATTGTAGTTCCCACAGAGGCCACAGACGGCACCCATGTACGTGCTGGGAACAGTGACGGTTGCAAAGCTGATCCAGTCAAACGTGACTCTAAGGCCAAAAGAGGTTTGAACAACAGCATACCAACCACTTCTGAAAACTGAAACCTGACCTTCAATAAGAGTGAGAGGAAGGTTCAAAAGCTCACCATTGACCTAAAAAAGAAAGCCAACTTTGCTTAAATTTCTCATTGAATGACTTACTGTAACATTGCCAAAAAACGGTCTGCCAAAGGTTTAAAGAATCCAACTTACGGTAACAAAACCACTGTATTCTCTGTCGATAACAATGGTGATATTATACACTCTGATCTCCAGTAATTTAGTGAACGTCACCACTCTGCTTCCCCGAAACTCGTTTTGCACCAGCACATCAAAAGGGACCAGTCCAGGATCTGAGACGCAAACCCCAACCAACTGATACACACAGTTGCCCTGGAGGGAGAACATAATAATTAGGGCTGCCCTCAACTCAAGATTTTTTGGTTGACTTGTAATTGTTCATTTTAAGCATTAGTTGACTATTAGTCGCACATTTAATGAACCACAAAAATTGTAATGAGCCTTTAATTTAAAGGCTTAAATAGCCTAATAAGCGCTCAAGCGCACGCAATGGTTCATTTAAAAGTAGAGATTTCACTACAGACAGCCTATATTTTTCATGTCTGTAAGGCAAATTATTTTACAAAACCGCAACGTTTCGTTGTTATTCTGAGTGCACACAAATATACAGTCTTCACAGATTCAAAAGATGTATTATTCTTATCTATATAACTAAAAATGATGGAGTATTTTAAGTGCAAGTGGTTGCACTGGCCCATCCATCTGTCATATAGTACACGCGCTACTATTCAGCTTTCACACTCCACACAGACACTTCAATAGTGCACATTTTTCTAGGTTAACATAGATTGAGTTGCTACTACATACATCTTTCATACAAGCCATATTTGATGAATAATGAAAAATAGGTGAGCTTGGATGTCCTGACCGATGTACTGTATTACCACAAAGACCAGCTATTAACGATCTGCGTGACTTCGGCACTTCCTGTGGAATTTTTTTTAAATGACTAATAAAATTTTGGTCGACCAAGGCTTTGTCTCATTGACTAACAGTTAGTTGACTATTAGGGACCAACCCTAGTAATAATGCTATTATATTCCACAAAAGCTACTTAACCAAAAACATCAAAAATATTTATTTAAGACTTGTGCAAACAGTTTTACCGTTTACTGCACATTGTTATTCTTCTTGTCATTTCCCTATAGTGGATAATGAACCGGAAGTCTCACCAATATAGGCTTATTTCCGCGTTGAGGAAAAGGTGGATACTTTTGGATTTTATTTGTATATTTTCCGTTTAAATTTAGCTTCTGCTTTAATAATTTAGTTATATGCGTTTGTGATTTTCATTAGTTTAATTTTAGCTTTAAATTTGTTTACTTAGCGTTAAATTACTTTTCAGTTTTTTTTTTTTTTTTTAGAAATCTTAACACCAAGTCAACATTTTTTATTTAAAGGGATAGTTCACCCAAAAATGAAAATTACCCCATGCTTAAATCACCCTCAAGCCGTCTTCGTTCAGATGGATACAATCGGAGTTATATTTAAAAATGTCCTGGCTCTTCCAGGCTTTAAAATGGCAGTGAATAAGTGTTGAGATTTTGAAGTCCAATAAAGTGTACTTGTCCATTCAAAAAAAGTGCTCCACACAGCTCTGGGGGGTTCATAAGGGCCTTCTGTGTTTATGTAAGAACAATTTCCATATTTAAAACTTTATAAACCGTAATCTCTAGCTTCTGCTGCTAACTGTTGTATGTGCGTTCACGAGAGAGTGCCGTTCCAGTGGATGACGTAGGATGAGTCATAGCGTAAGCTCTGGTGAGAAGGGATGAATGTGCAGAGGAGAGCGCAAAACAAACACCAGTCATGGATTAGAAGTGCAAAACGAGGATTTGTAAAGAAAAATGTCAGAGGATTTCAATTTAAGCCAAAACTTGGTTCTTGCGAGACTAGCATATTCTTACCGGCGCTTACGCTATGCCTACGTCTTCCGTCATCCGCTGGAAAACCACCCACTCGTGAATGCGCATATGACAGTTAGCGGAAGATAGAGATTACGATTTACAAGTTTTAAATATGGATATTTTTCTTACAAAATCGCATCGATTTGCTTCAGAAGCTGTGTGGAGTACTTTTTATGACGGATGGATGCACTTTATTGGAATATTGAATATCAACACCCATTCACTGCCATTATAAACCTTGGAAGAGCCAGGATGTTTTTTTTACTCCGATTATATTTGTCTGAAAGAAGAAAGTCATATACACCTTGGATGGCTTGGGGGTACGTAAATCATGGGGTAACTTGCATTTTTGGGTGAACTATCTAAAAGAAAAGATATTTATACCTACAGTATAGAATCCATGAAATGAAAGGCAAAGAAATAGTCTACTTCCAACATTATCCATGTGAAAGAATGTATGAAAAATGTTTTTTTCCCCTTCAGTTTTGGTTGTTACATACAGCATAAAACATGTTTTGCATTAAAAAAAATGCACAGTTCTTTTGTGCATTTAGTACCTGGAAGTTGAAATGATTCCCGTCAAAAGTGTAGTAGTGGGGGTCGGTCTGTGCCACACAGGTGCGTTGGGAGTCAGGATAACAGCCCCTAATGCCATTCTCCACCCGGCATTGCTGTCCTGTCCCACAGCCTCTGTCTTGGCATTCTAGATGTCCACCCTCCATGGAGCATTGACAAAGCCGCTGACAAGAATCATCCACCCAGAAAGCCTCCCCAGCAGGAACATAGTGTCCATTGTAGGAACAACCACATTGGGATGAAGGTACACATTTGGATCCACTCAGAACAAAACCAGGATCACAAGCGCAAGTTTCGACACAGGGTAAAGTGCAGTTCACAGGAGACCCAAGGGCCATGCAGGTCAAAGGGCAAGCGCTACCACAGAATTCAAAATGGCTGTTCTCTGGGCATCTGTAAGCTAAAAACATACAAAGACATATTGTGGAACAATATCAAACCAAGCATGCTTTGGAATGCTTATAAACTATTACTCACAACAATTGGCTGCTTCTCTCCAGTTGGTTAGCTGTATCCCAACACGCTGACATGCAGTTGCATAGACCTCTAAGATCTTGCATAAGTAGTATCTGTGGCCATCTGCCATACAGACATCATACATGCAGTTCTGAATGTAAATACTGGGGTCAATAGCAGAATGACACTGACTGAATGGTGCCATCATTAGAAGTCCACAGTATTTTTCACCCAGCCATTGTCTCTGTGCTTGAGCATCACATCCATGGCCCCCACCTTCATCTCTACAACCCTCATCGATTGTTAAGTTGTGAACTCTCCAGCTCTGGCCAAACGTTGTCGCACTGGGAGCCTGGGTGTTTGAAGGCATGGTGAAATCATCACTGGGATCGCCATTGAAGTTACCACAGAGCCCACAGACCTTGTTCATGAAGGCAGTGGGCAGGGAGACCGTGAGATAGTGGTTCCAGTCATATTGCACACTAAGTCCAAAATGAAAAAGGATGGTGATAAAGCTGCCGGACTGGAACATGGACACTCCAACATCATCAAGAACCACAGGAAGGCTCCACAAACTCTGGTCAATCTACACAAATCAAAACATAACGCATATAACAAATGGCAAAATAGCTTCTTACTCAATATCTTTGTCTTGATTTAAAAAAAAAAAAGAAAAATTCTCAAAATGTATTATGTTTTTTTTTTTTTAAATCACAATGAAATAAAATAAAAATAATAATAATGGAATATTGAATATTGCAGTGTTTATGACAGTGTGCAAACAACAGCAATACAACAATCCAATTAATCCAACCATTATTTTTTTTTTTTAAGATATGTTTTTCAATTTTTCAAATTCTCATTTCCTAAGGGTAAGAAATAAACTTTAAGATATAAGTTTCTAAACAACAACTATTGATTGCATTCTTGAGTAAACTGATTAACATTATATAGATGTTCAGAATTTTGCTAAAAAATTAGACATAAATGGGAAAAACATTCGGAGTACTATAGACTGCCAAAAGTAGACAAAACTATAGACAAATCAAGAAGAAGAGTGCAAAAAAAAAACTGTCTGAGGAACAAAATGCATTTGTGGTTGGCCAAACTGAACCAGGATTTCCAGGACAAGAATCCTGACAACATTTGTGTTTGTTCTTATCATTTCCAGTCAAGTAGGTGAAATATTAGGCTAATATCTTAATTAATAATGTTCGCATGTATCTTTACCACCTATTAATTTTATTTTGTCAAAATATTGTGCCTTTTTCTGCTTACTAAGTCCTTCTCTATATGATTTAGCAGCTTCCACACATATTTTTCCATTGTTTAGACAGCATAAATTAGCAGAACAAAGCATTCAGTAGTACATTAACTGTGCAATCAATGCTGTTGTTTGCATTCGAGTATTGCCGATTTAGTTGTGCATCCGGGTAACTGACCAAATCATGACATAAATGCAAAACCTATATTATATTGTATAATTATTCTTACATTTTCACATTTCTAAAATGTTTAGTACTACAATTAAATACTAAATCCATGCAATTACTTTTTATTTTTCGAAAAGAGCAATAAAAAGTTTTACCCTGACTTTCCCGGGCTCTGAACTTTCAGCGCTGATGGTGATATCCCCAATATTCACAGTTACATGTGCCACATAAGAGACACTAAGGGCCCCACGGTTTTCATTTTTAGCCAGGACCTCAAAAGCAGGAAGACTGTCATTTTGCTGGCAGTTCTTGGTGACAACATAGGTGCAAGTGCCCATGAAGTCAAAATAACGCTGGTCAAATGTGCTGTAGTGAGGGTCGCCCATTGCCCAACAGATTCCAAATGGTTTCTTTACACACGTGGGTAAGGAACCCATCATCTGGCATTCCTCATCCTCACTACAGATGATGCTGAAGCAAGAGCGAGGTGTTGGCAAATCTGCTATAAAATAAAAACGATATACAGTTAAGTCAATTAAAACATTACCAAAACTTGAACATTTAATTCTCCAACTCTTACTTATTGAAAAATGCATTATTTAATTACACAAGAGGTTTTCCTAGCTTAAAACTGTGTTTAACAAGTTACAGCGGGAGTCTACATCTCTCTCGCCTTCCCTGAGCCCATTGAGTTTTAACACACCCCCTAAAATGTGTGGTGGGGGTAATTGAGAATGAATAGGGGAAAGTCACGTGAAAGGAGGCAATGCCTCCATCGCGATATGACTGGATGTGACTGTTTTTGATCGCCTGTGATTGGTTGATGCAATAAATCCCACCTCTTGCGTTTGTGTGCATTCCATGTTCGTGAATCAGTATGAATAAAACAATACAATGGCGTTAATGGGAAAGACTAATTAAAAAAGGAAGTAAACAACTCACACATATAGATATAACCACTTTGTTACGTCAAAATAAGATTTAAAATGGCATCAAAACATGATCTGTGAGAGTTTTTAGCAAGTAATCAGCTTGGTAAAATGTAAAGTAAATTTCAGTGTATTTGACCAGTATTTACCAAGCTTTGATGAGTAATGATCCAAAAATTCAAAAATAGTTAAAAGGTAACTATTAAAAAGAATAGCTGAACATAAATTCACAAATGAGGCATATAGTTCACAATATAGTTTGAGTTATTATTTTGAAAAAAAAAAAAAAAGAGTAAAATGGCTAAAAACACTAATTTGATTAGATTAATACTTGGCTTTAATAAATAGAATATTGATTACATTGTTAATGTAAAAATATAAAATAGAATTTTATTTGTTCTTTTTCTAATAGTGTAAGTAATGTTTATTTAACCAAAAAATGGGACATGAATTTATATTTGAATTAAAAACAAAAAATAAAAAACAGAACACATAAATTGAGACCTACACATCATCTGAAAGCTGAATAAATAAACTTTCCATTTATGTATGGTTTGTTAGGACAGGACAATATTTGTCTGAGACAACTATTTGAAAATCTGGAATCTGGGGTGCAAAAAAATAAAAAATAAAAATAAATCAGAATATTGAGGAAAAATGGAGTTGTCCAAATGAAGTTATTAGCAATGCATATTACTAATCGAAAATTAAGTTTTTATATATTTACAATAGGAAATGTACAAAATATCTTCATGGAACATGAACTTTACTTAATATCCTAATGATTTTTGGAATAAAAGAAAAATTAATAATTTTGACCATACAATGTAGGCTATTGTTGGTTATTGCTACAACATGCTACATAAGACTGGTTTTGTGGTCCAGGGTCACATATATGGTATATGTGCTATAACAACAAAATTGTTTTTAAATTGAAATTAGAATATGTTTAATTGACATACCTGCATCAATGCATGCAGCCGGGGTTCCGTATCCATTCACTTGTTGTAGTCCCACACTATAGACCCCGTAAGAAGCATTTGGATGGGTTAATTTGTGCCCACCAGCCCCAGGTTGGTAAACCAGCTCAGTCCAGGAGTACTCGCTGTTTTTGATGACCCTCCACTGAAGGTTTCCAGGCAAAGGCGAGCTATCAAAACGAATCCCTGCTAATTCATTGGTAGGAACAATCAGAAGAGCTCGGTTGTTAAAACCAGCTATCCCATCAAGTGCGTACGAAGAACAAAAACGATCGTTAGACAGAAGATTCATAAGAAATGGATCATATATGACTCCACGGGACGTTCGCACACCATTAAACAGAAAAAACACCTGGATTCCACTGTCAGCAACAATATTAAGTCCATTTGGAAACTGGATTTTGTACTCTACAACATGTCCACGCTGAAGAACACCAGTTAGTGTAGTAGGGCCGAACTGAACGGTTATATTCGTTGATTGTGATGCTTGGATGTAGATGCTGTCAAACTGGCTCTGGATGCTAAACGGAGCCACCAGGAACTGAGTTCCCCAGCTTTGCACCGGCAAGAGTTGCTCATAAACGTGATTGCACTTTGAAAAGCGCCACGTGCACATGTGGCCCGAATACACGGCGATGGGAAGTTGCGAAGATATGCGGGTTCCCGTGAGGTCTCCTTGGCTTTGAATTTGCACATTTTCGAAAGGATCCATCACCACGACTAGTTTACTGCCGACACCGTACAAGCGTCCTTCAAACCGGACCGCCGCTCGAAGGAACACCTCCACCGTGTTCTGCTCTTTACCATTCACAAGCACAAACTCCTTCAGCATGGATGGAGGGGAGTTGGTAGGAGTGAACACAAAATATTCTGTACCCCATTCGCTCATGGGGTAGACCAGGGACGTATCCGCCGTGAACTGCTTTGAGTTTAGTGAGGAAACCGTTATGTCGTCGGATGCCTGAATGAAGACAGTTTTGCGGGACCTCCTGGTGCCAGACAGCTCAATTGTTTTGGGGAGGGTCACAGTGAAGTTCTGACCTGCAGTCAGTCGCACCTCCTGGGTAAAACTGAGACTGGGCACGTTGACCTTCACCAGGCAATTAGAATTGAGAGAGGTGATATAAAGCTGAAAGAGTGGCAGGTCAAAAGGGGATACATAGTTTTGCATGAACGCGGTGGCAAACTCTTGTCCTGCAGATCGAGCCTCGCTGCCATCTTCAAGAGTTCAAGAGAGAAAAATTGAGAGAACTAATGCTACAAAAAATCTTGTTTGGAAAAAAAGTTGACTTTAAATGGGAGTCCATTAAATCTTTATAATTTAACTTGTATAATAATATTTTTTATATTAATTTTATCTCATGAAATTTATATAACATATATTTTTTTTATTTTAAAAATATAAATTTCATAAAATAATAATTCAAGAGATAAAGAGCCTTACCCCAAAACAGAAATATCACAAAACAAACTGGTAAAAGTTTCGCTCCCATGATTAGCTGCAAACAAATGTTAGCCAAACTTCAATTTCAACATGCATTCTTTTTTTCTTTCTTTTTTTTTTTAAATGAAGCATATAGAAATAGCATCATCCACAAAATTTTGTGTATATATATATA
>JAHKKF010493943.1:0-18972 GCA_019740295.1 Labeo calbasu | reverse complement strand
ATCCGTCTGTAAAATGGATAATTAGAACACAATAATATACTATAAAATAATAGTGGAAGACATGCAGTTGTTTTCTTTGTCATTAATGTAAATAAATAACATGTAAAAGTAATGCTTGAAAATGCAGATTCAGTGTTATTTGTCTGACTTGAATGTGGTGCGCAAAGAACCACAAGCACTGTAGGTTTAAATAACGATGCTACAATAAATGGCATATTTTTGGTATCATGCTTTTATGATATCCGAATCTGGTTTCCATACATCTGATATGCTTGATTTGAGGTTTTTAAGATTATTTTGTTTCATCCTTTAAATCCACAGGATGGTTTCAAGATGAAGTCTGTAAGCTGTATTCAGATGCTACATAAATTGAGGAATAAATAACCGATGTATAATTAGACTGTCTGCATGGAGGCATCAGTAGTGATGGTCAACCAGTTCTGCAGTGATCACTGTTTGCATAATATAATGGTGAGAGGTGTATGAACACTACAGCACTACAGGAAAAAACCTCCCAAAGAAAGATTCAAGTGGTTGAATTGCTGGAAAAGAATAAGCCCAGTGCAGATCCAGATAATCCGCATCATTTAGTTTGTGCGTGTGTGTATGAAGTCAGGTCTGTTCTGTTGTGGACAGTGAACAGTCTGATCACAGTGCTCAGTGGCTACGTGTCTTCGTCAAGCTTAAGAGAGGCAAAGATGTCTGGAGTGTTCACACCTTGTTGTCAATCATGAGTTGAGTGCCTAAAAATGATTACACATCTAATTTTACCAGTGAAATGTTTGGCATCAAAAATGAGAAACAATACAGATTGTGTTACTTTCCCTAAAAAGCATATATAGTGCACACCATGAGTAGAATTAGCATCATCTATAACAAAAGGACAATGAAAAATATACTGTTAACAAATGTTATGCTGAAAAGATGAGAAAAAAAACTCTAACCTTTCAGTAAAGTGGTTTAAAATATTAGTAATAACAGTATTATTAGTAGTAAATGTTTTGCCAATGATTGGCAAACCAAGCCATCTAATTGCCATTAATTCTCATTTAGATTTAATATATATATATATATTTTTTATAAATCTTTCTTACCAAAGTTGCCTAGAACTTTTGGAGCTCATGAGTTACTTACGCAAAAAATAAAGAAACGCACACCTACTTAGTATAGGGAGCAAAAATAAAAACTTAAAAGGTTTTTAGAGGTGACACAAACACAATGTGTGGGCCGTTTGAAAACATGACAAATGGATGCACTTGGTCACTAATCAAGCCTTCAGATCCCACTGCAAACCTGTAGAGTAAAGCCCAAGAGTATACTATAGTATACTTTAGCTGTCTGTGTGTGTACAGCATGCACACATACTATGCTTAGGAAAATATGTATGCATAAAAGTATACTTTGGGCTTAAGTTATATATTAATATAGGATATAAGGGATTTAATACTGTATGAGAGTATAGCTAGGATTAAGAATCCTGAGGAAGACGCTAAAATCTGGACATCTTGGCCTTAGAAAAGAGAAAACTGAGTAGAAATCAGCGGAAGGGTGATAAATGCAGGGATGACAATGATTGTGACATGTCTATGTAAAATGACATTGATTTTTGGGATGCCAAAGTTAGTGTTATTTAATGCCATTCAATTTGAATGTGTTAATATGGTTTCATTCTCTTCTAATGTCTTATTGAGTATGACAAGTAGACCTATTTTTAGTAATGAGAAGACATCAATAAAACACCTGGTAACATTTTACAACAACGTCCTGTTAGTTAACGTTAATTATGCATTTCCTTTCATTTCTATTTGTTACATCATTTATTAATATTTGATAATTAATAAAAGTACTGTTAACTGGTATTTCATGTTAGCTCAAATCAATTAAATAATATGAACAGACACAGCTTTTGATATTAGTAAATGTTGAAAATAACTTGAACTACACCAGTAAAAAAGTAATAGATTTAAAATGCATTTATTTTATACTTAGTTTAAGTCTATCAACATATTTACTGACATAAAAATTGTAATTAAACGTCATTACGAGTACTACTTGTGCACAATGCACAGTATTTAATATTAAGCCTAAAATATGTTTTAATGTCACTATTGAGGATTGTGTGATCTTAGAATAACATCGGCCTTTAAATGCAAGATATTTAAGTGTACCTAAAGTATACTCGAAATAGTTCCACTTTAGCACAATCAAATATACTTCAGTATATCTTTAGTTGGACTTCAGCGCTATTAAAGTGCATGAAGCACAAAATTAGTTGTCCCAGTTTAGCAGACTTTAAATATACCAGTTTAGTATTTTTATTAAGTACGTAAGATGTAAATGTATTTGTAGCATACTTGGCATGAAATAAATGTATTTTAAATACATTTTAGTATATTAATTTTTCACTAGGGTAAGATTCATGAATAATGCTTTGAAGTAATTTTCTTTGTTAGTTCATGTTAATAACGAACCTTATTGTAAAGTGTTACCAAATATCTTTTGTTTTCTTTCCTTAATAAGGAATATGTTGAATTATTACCTACAAAACAAACCACAAGATGAATTGCGAATAATTATTTTAAACTACTGAAAGCCTTTATCGTCATTTTCCGAACAATTTTACTTCACTGAAAGGTTAGATTTTGTCATTTATAACAAAAATAAAATGAAATAAAACATTCAAGTTATTGCTTTTTTGCTCAGAAGAAAGTCTTTCCACTCGAAAGCAAATGCTAATGGTGGATAACGCAAATGTTAATATTACGCATATAATCTCCTCTGTGCATATGAAGTTATTGGAAGCTCAGGGTTCGTATGACACAGAGTTGCGCAGTGTGTACAGAACAAAACCAATCTTGCTGCAGCGCTGCAAACGTGTACATCTAGAGCCCCACAGTGATTTGAAAGTATGTCCAATGTACTGTATCCCACTGAAAACACTGAAACTGCACAAATTGTAACCCTTGAGCCTAGTATATCTCAGGCAACACAGGACTTCACAGCTCATTTGCTACACAATTATACCTTTACAATACACAAGACACGTACTATTGGACTGAACAAGAATTCAGGAGCAAGTATTGAGACAGCAGCATATTCATCGCATAGGTCGTTGTCATTTTTTTTTTTTTGGCTGTGGAAAAGAACACACGCACACAGAGAGTACATTCACATCATATTGGAGTGCATATTATGTATAATACCAGTACAAGAGGGTCAGGCTCCTCCTGGTGGGAAACCTATTCAGTACTTGTGTGTTCTGGACTCGCTTGGAAGACTAAATTTCAGGAAACTCTTGCTGGATTCGACTACAACTAGCTTTTGTGTCCCATGTGCCCCCAAACCACATCCAGTGGGCCCAAGTCCTTCCCCCCACCGTTTTTCAGCCCTTGCGGTACGACAGTATTTTCTCACCTCATAATTGCTTGCAGTCGGTGCTGTATGTAAAGGCAGGCCATGCGACAGCACTTTCACATGCTGATATTGAGATTACAGGAAGCACTTCTCAAATGCTTGCTTTTTTTCATTGTTTGGTTTTGTTTTATAAGAAATCATGCCTCTAGCCTCTAGTGTTTGTTTTGCTTGTTACAAAAAGTCCTAAAATCTCTTTTCGTAGTTGATATCCATCGCCTATCGCCAGCTCTAGTTCACTTTTCTTCTTTATTTGACGCCCATCATGTGTCAGTGAAGGATGCTTTGGGTGTTGGTGTCAAGTCCTAGGTTGGAAAAATAGAAAAGAAGGTTACAAGAAATCTGCGATCTTACAAGAATCAAGACATTTAGACCAGAATAGCAGCTTGACATGATCTATGTTTTCCAGCAAGGTAGCTGGTTTTTTACTGTTGGTCTACCAGCTCTTGCCAGCATGATCTACCAGGTCAAAACCAGATCTACCAGCTGGTACAGACAGTGATAGTGATATCAGTGTTGGGGGTATCGCATTACAAGTAATCAGATTACTTTTTTTCCAAGTAACTAGTAAAGTAACACATTACTTATTAATTTACAAGAAAATATCAGAGTTACTTTTTCAAATAAGTAATGCCAGCTACTTTATTTATTTATTTATTTATTTATTTATTTATTTATGTTTTTCCTGTTTATTGATTGAAAGCTCTCCTGTCCCCACGTTGAGCGTAATCGGGAGTAAGATGTTACTTTAGTGTTACTTTAGTTCTAGAATATATGTGAACATGCATTAATTCATCTCAATTAAAAAACAACAACAACAAAAACAAATTAAATTTTCCTCAAAATTAATAAAAACTGTTAAATGCAACTCAGAATATGCAAACCTGCAATAATTAAATATGTTAAATAATACAAATATCTTTTTATTTAATCCAGGTTTTTTAACCAATGTCTTTGCTGCTGACCTTCAATGATCCAATTCAACCATATTAATATGCAAAAATTACTCAAGATAAACTAACATTTGGTCTTCTTTTTTTAGTGTTGAACTTCTGTCTTCTGCGTTCTACTGTACAGACATAAATTTACTATTTTACTATTTACCCTTTTATTTTCCTTCAGCCTGAGGCTTTTGGTGTGAAAGGGCTTTTTCATTTCATTTTTGCCAAAAATAGAACTTTTTATATTAAAACAAACGAGCATGCCCTGCCCATATTTAACAAATGTAACACGAAAGTAATGTAACGCATTACTTTCCATAAAACGTAACTAAATAATGCAATTAGTTA
Organism: Labeo calbasu; assembly: GCA_019740295.1. NCBI lineage: Eukaryota > Metazoa > Chordata > Actinopteri > Cypriniformes > Cyprinidae > Labeo > Labeo calbasu. Next base: position 14,272 of record JAHKKF010493943.1, on the reverse strand, counting down.
CTTTTTTAGGGAGTAACGCAAATTGTAATGCATTACTTTTTAAAAGTAACTTTCCCCAACACTGGTGACCACAAAAGACCTCCCTATTCAAACTATATCTAATATAAGAATAAATACAGCAGTTAACAATACAGTTAACAAAACTTGAAGGAAATGTGTACAGGATCTCTGAAAAAAAAAAAATCCCAACAGGATAAAATATCTCAGTGGAACATCAAAATTAGTTTACGGAAAATGTGTGCTTTTAGTACTCTTAAAATAAAGGTTCCATACAGAACCTTTAACATCCACGGGACCTTTTCAGGTTCTTTAGATTATTAAAATGTACTTCACGCTAAGAAAAAATGGTTCTTTTAATAACTGTTCACTGAAACCTTCTTTGAGGAACCAATAATGGTTCTTCTATGGCACTGCATGCAAAAATAAACATAAATATTACACAACAAGAATCAAAAATGCTGCAATTTCAATTTTAGTAGAGGACAGGAATAGTATCCTTCATACATTCCTATATAGGATTTTTTTTGACAATTAAACTACATCAAGAGTTATTCTATAGCTAAAAGGGAGGGAGAGCACACAGCTGCTAACTGGACACTTTGATATATTAGTTGGAAATGGACAAGATGTCAGAGGAATTTAGGAGTTAATGCAGTGAGGTGAAACGTGGGTTAAGAAAGTACAGCACCCAACAGCATAATCCAGGGCACACCTTATACAAAATTAGTATATGTATCTCTATGCTTAAATAGTCCATTTTTATTTTAAAATCAAGCTTTATTACCATAGCCTACATATACTAGCCTACATAGCCTACGGTTTACTTTCATTGTTCAGTAAACTATCAGAGACTTTGTTCCTTTCAAATGCACCTATAGCTGTAACTAAGCAGGTTATCAGTTTATTTCTGAAATAGAACTTCTCAAATTACTTATATTAATAAGAACTCCTCATATATTAACTTATATTATTAAGTTAGATCTGATGGCCTCGTTACTGCTTGATATAGCAGTATAAACATATAATGTATAATATATATGATTCATCTTATAAAAACATCTAAATTCAAACATCCTAAAACTAGAATATCAGCTTCATTCTCAGGAATGATGCATTATCTCCCCATAACTCACTATAGATTATTAGGTCAAATTATTATTAGTCAAATTAGAATTGTTTAACAAATTATTTTATATCAGAATATTAGCCAACTTGCATCAAATTCCTTACCAAAAATTAAACCTTGCAATCTACCCAAATTCTGCATTCATTAAAATAATAATATTTTATAAAAATAATTGCAATATCTGAGTGATACTATGAGAATTTGTACAGTTGTCTATTCCTAAGTATATCTACACTCTTAAAAATAAAGGTGCTTCACAATGCCATTTTCGTCTAAATGGTTCCATAATAAAGAACCTTTAACATCTGAAGGACCCTTGTGTTTCACAAAAGGTTCTTTGTTGCGAAAGAAGGTTCTTCAGATTATAAAAAGTTAAGAAAATGGTTGTTTTATGGCATCGCTGTAAATAACCTTTTAAAGCACCTTTATTTTTAAGAGTGTATATCTGTTTATAAGTTTATGGATCAACTTACCATTCAAAAGTTTGGGGTCAGAATTTTTTATGTATTTATTTTTTTAAGAAATTCTTTTATTCGGCAAGGATGCATTAAACTGATTAAAGCAGAACAACTGTTTTCAACATTGATAATAGTCAGAAATGTTTCTTGAGCAGCAAATCAGCATATTAGAACGATTTCTGAAGGATCACGTGACACTGAAGACTGGAGTAATGATGCTGAAAATTCAGCTTTGATCACAGAAATACATTACATTTTAACATACATTCGAATAGAAAACAGTTATTTAAAATTGTAGTAATATTTCACAATGTTACTGTTTTTATCAAACAAATGCAGCCTTGGTGAGATAGTTTACCTAAAAATGAAAATGTCTGACATTTACTGTCTGAATTTCTTTTTCCTATTAAACAGAAATAAAGATGTTTTGAAGAATGTTGGAAACCAGTCAGTTGCTGGTAGCCATTGACTTCCATAGTAAAAAATGCTAAAGAAGTCAATGGCTACCAGCAACTGTTAGTTACCAACTATCTTTAAAAGCAGAAAGAAGTTCGTACAGCTTTGGAACAATATGAGGCTGAGAAAATGACGACAATTTCTTCATTTTTAGGCGAACTATCCCTTTAAGAGGCTTTGAGGAACATTACAATATCTTAAAAACCACAAACATTTCAACAGTAGTGTAGTCCTTTAAGATTAGCTTTAGGAATGACAACTATTGGTACTTAGAAAGGCTCTAGCTGCATATTTAGGATTGAGGGTAATAGTTTAAAAACTGGCCACTGAGAAACCCACTTAAGTTGATTCACTAACAGAGTCTATAGTACTTCAGGCCTGAACTATGATTATTTTTTTAACGGAATCCTTTTGGTTAGCAGGATTACATTAGCACAAAGTGCAGCAATGTCCTGTACCTGCAGGGAGGAGCGAGTCAGACTCACTGCTTTACTCTCCGCAGACTCGCACATTTGACTATTTGAGCACCTCCCCTCTTCACATCCACAACATCCGGCTACGGCGGAGAGCAGGTGGGGCGGGAGAGGAGAGGAGAGGAGCGGCATCCAGGAGAGGACAGAGAAATGAAGGGACGGGAGTGTGAATGAGTAGAAACAAGGAGTAACGGAACAGATGGAGAGGGCAAAGTGAAACAATTAGGTGACGTGTTAATGGAAAAGAGATCATGTTCAATAAGCAGAACATGCAATAACACGCAAATCAAGAAGACAGCATGGAGAAGACACGGTTCAGGGGAAAAGAAATGGGAGAGGATAAAGAGAGAGAAAAGCAAATAGCATCAGAAAAGGCCAACACAGAAGGACGGGCACAATCACAGTCTGGGCAAAGAGAAGTTTAATTCCAGTCGAGCGTATACAGGGAAACTTGACATCAACCATAGAGAAACGAATGATAGTGAACATCAAATGAAGTTATCAATGAGGGTTAACTGAGACGCCCATAAAGAGGAATCACATATGAACCAAACCTGGTGATGTTATTTCCTCAAGTCTCATTCCTATAAGTCACAAGCAGCACACAGTAGGCTTTGCTCAGAATGAATACTAATGCATTGCTTACCACATACTCCACAGTTTACACTCCACAGTGCTTACTGCACTGTAAAATGCACGGTAACCTGCAATTATTACCTTAAAGATACCTTCATTTAACCCACTTGATTTGGTTTTGTTGGTATAGCTTGGTTGCATAATAGTTTTGACTTAAATAAAACCAATTATTTTAGATGTTACCCTTTTTTTCAGCGTATTTAAAAAATCGTATGTGAAACAATATGCAGTATTCAGTGCTTTAAACAGCAGTATGCAACACAGGATGTTTAGTTTAGCAAATGATTTCTAGTTACGTAATTTAAATGAAATTAATAATACAATCAATGCATTTAATCTAAATAAAATAATCCAACTTTGCGCAAAAAAAAAAAACGTAGTCTCACCATTTGTCAGTCAGATTAAATAATAAGTAAAGAAAAGGATATGGGTTAATGATTTTGGAAATGGATACTGCAGATGAAATAGGTCAGTATTCCATGCACACAGCCAGTTTGAACAGCACATACTGCATACTGCAGAAATAGTATGAGTAGAGTAGCATGGTGGAATATAACCAGTTATATTCAATCCTGTTAAATAACACCACATCAGGCCTCCAAAATGCAATGTTCAGTTATTTTTTCTGCAAATCACAATGAACATCATTCATTCTGGTTCTGACTGATTCCTCTTTTTGGAACGGAAAGAAAATCAGGAAATGAAAAAAGTGCCCAAGAGAAAGTATAACAATGATGCACTGGGGTGAAATTAAGCACTGAACTCCAATGATATGAGTACTAAAATTCTAATATTGAAGGATTAGTTCATTTCCAGAACAATAATTTACACACAATGTACTCACCCCCTTGTCATGCAAGATGTTCATTTCTTTCTTAAAGAAAAAGTTTTTAAAGAAATTATGTTTTTTGAGGAAAACATTTCAGGATTTTTCTCCATGTAATGGACTTCTATGGTGCCCCCAAATTTGAATTTCCAAAATGCAGTTTAAATGCAGCTTCAAGGTGCTCTAAATGATCCCAGCCAAGGAAGAAGGGTCTTATCTAGTGAAACGATCTGTTATTTTCTAAAAAAAAATGTCAGTACAGTTAGGGTATGACGAAAAACTCCCGTCTCATTTTGTCCTCCAACTTCAAAATCGTCCTACAACGCTGTTTTACCTTTTTTTGTAAAGGGTGTTTGATCTTCTTTCCATGTTTACTTTGCAAAGACTGGGTCGGTACCTCTGCAGCGATGTAGTATGATTTTAAAATTGGAGGAGAAAATGAGATGAGAGTTTTTAGACGTACTCTAACTGTCATGACCGGAAAAAAAAAAAAAAAACAGTTCACACAGAGCGAAACAAAACGAGCGTTTGAGGTGTATGAATTGTAATGTTTTTTTTTTTTTAAATTAACCGATGGTTTTGCTAGATAAGACCCTTCTTCCTCGGCTGGGATTTAGAGCCCTTTGAAGTCGCATTTAAACTGCATTTTGGAAGTTCAAACTCGGGGGCACCATAGAAGTCCATTAGATGGAGAGAAATCCTGAAATGTTTTCCTCAAAAAACATAATTTCTTTACGACTTCAGAATGAAAGACATGAACATCTTGGATGACAAGGGGGTGAGTACATTATCTGTACATTTTTGTTCTGGAAGTGAACAAAAATGATTGAAGTTTCTAAGTTTAAAGCATATCTATACAGGCCTACTAGCTTTTCACATTATCCAGAGCATGTATTTTCGTCCCAGCATGTTCAGTAACATGTTACTTTTTCATACAAATATTCTTTTCCTCAATAGCCTGGAGAGCTTTTGTTGCATTTCTTAAAGGTGAAGTGTTTAATTTCCTTTAAGGGATTGATGGTGCATTCTTGCAGACACAATATAATCTTCAGGCTGCATTTATAGGCTGCATCTTCTATAAGATCTATAATGCAAGAAAAAAAAAAAAAAAAAAAGGAAGAAAAGAAAGAAGGAAGAAAAACTTTGGTGTTTCCTGGTCTAAGCCTTCACCATAATTTATGCATCTAGCATATTCTCCTTAAAGCCACCACATCCTGTCAGTCCTGGTGTAACAAGCCGAGCTAACTCAAAAGCCCACCTTGCTGTCACGGCCCAGGACGGCATAGCTCATGTACTGTTCTCCATCAACGTCTGGTTCATTGATATCCTGCGGCAGACCCTCTATGATCAGCTCCTGACCCCCTTCCTCCCCTTTTCCTCTCCGGACCACCTTCCTCACAATCTACGTCACCGATGGGTGAGATCATTGACAATCGGTGGATGAATGGAGGGTGCATGAGAAGGAACCAAGGAGAAGATGATAAACAATGTAAGAAACATGCAAAATTAACATCTTAAGATGTTTAACAGAAAGAAAACGTGTACTTTAGAGTTGCATTTAAAGTCAACATGAAATTGTGCAAACCATCTACAGTATTTTAACTCCTTAAATTAAAATGCTTCTCAACATAACGGTGCCTTTCTTTGTCAACCACTACTGAATTACTCTGTTCAAATTTTACTTCATGTTGACTTTAAAAACTGTTTCAAAATTAATGAGCTGCCTTTCTGTCTACTACCTATAGAGACACCATCCTAACCCCATATGAGGCACATTTAAAGTGCTTTACATAGACATATAGACAGTATAATATAATAAGCATAATATGTATAAAATCATGCATTTGGATTAGACATATTTGTCATTCATACATGTATGAAACAGGTCAGATTTCCATAGTAGCCAACTACTAATAACCTGAATGTGTTTTATGCAGGTTTATCATCAATAAATCTGATTTGTTTCAGTCTCATACATTTGAAGTAACTGGATATTGCATGTACTTTTTAACTGAATAAATATTTTTTCATTTAATCTGTTATCAACTTATGCGGATTCTCAGTTATTTCTCTTTAAATAAAATCAAACAAAGCAAGCAAATAGTTAATAGTAAACTATGCCCTTTTTTATTGATGGCTGACAAATATGATTTACATTAAGTTTGTTTAATTTAAAACTTTTAAATTCAAATACACAATTATAAAATGGTAAAGGCTTAAATATTTTTGAGCATACCCTAAAAGGCATAAACGACAAACATAGTACATGCAATTACTGGGTACAATAATAATCCAAAGACTAACATTTATTAATAAGCAATAGTTGAGTTTAAAAAAAGCTTAAGACTTAAGCCCACCCACTGGGTCAAAACATATTGTCTATATTTCACCCAGCATTTTTTCAGAGCATAGAACTGAGAAACTGTTATTAGCGACACTGGTGGCCATTAAGTGAACTGCAGCAACTTATTTGCTTGTGCTGTGTACAAATTGTGTACATTCACTGTGATTCTAAGCTCTTTTTTGTTCTTTGTTTAGAAGTTAAAAGCAGTTGAAAACACCTTTGCAGCAATACGCTGTTAATGAACACCTAGACTGATGTTTAGATGAATATGCTAATATATGCTGCATGCTTTCTTACAACAAAAACAAAAATGGCAGTGGTGAGAAAGCAGCAGTTAGGAACGCATCAGTTTATAGCGATGTGGATACGTTTGCACCGGCAAACAGATGAGGTAATAGTTACACTGTTATGATCGCTCTGGAGCACATGTAAACATCACGTCTTTTTGATATTCTCACCAAAAATCACACAATTTTTTATTTGTTTATTTATTTATATACTATGTGGGCTGAGGCTGGAATTTAGTTTGAAGTAAAAGTATTTGATGGATGTGTACTATGTGTCAGGAGCATTCACTCAGTATTTTTTGATGGCTTCTAGCTGGTTTTGCATCTGAACTCTTCATATATATATATATATATATATATATACATATGTATATACTATACATCTATAGATGTATATAGATTTGTCTTAAAATAAAAATATAACAACCTTTACTAAATTTACAATAACGGTTAACAGTGTGTGAAAAGGATTGATTCCTATTTACCATTTCTCCCTGTGCCATCTTGGAGGGATTTCTTTCACATTTTAACTTTTGTAAAAAGAAAGTTGTTACAAGCTCTTAACAACAACAACAACAACAAAAATTTCCATATAGCCCCTTTAATGTAATAGTAATGTGACACAGATCATAATGTTCTAAATGTATATAGTTTTGTCTTAAAATAAAAATAAAATAATCTTTAGTAATATCTGTAAACAGTTTGTGAAAAGGATTGATTCCTAGATACCATTCCTCCCTGTGCCATCTTGGATGAATTTCTTTCACATTTTTACTTTTGTCAAAATGTATTCTTGGGTTGTCTTCTCCAAGAACGATACATGAGATGTTTCCTTAGATTGTGGTCTAAATAAGGTAGCCTACTTTTTGGCACAGCTGTTACATCAGCTGAAATGCGGTCTACGTGGGCAGCTCATTAAGCTTTGGAACAGTGCAGCAACCCCTACCATTTTCATTTGCAAAGCTTAACAAATGATTTCTGAGATGCGTTTGAGATGGATTTCACATGCTAATGAGCGGTAAATGACTTTGCTGCAGGCAAAGAAGCGGGATGAGACTGCTGACCTTTTTGGTGACGATGTTGCCATGCTCATCTGTAAATTGCTCCTCGCTCACTTGCTCTCCTGGAAGATCCTCTGCCTCATCACCCTAGATGAGATATGACAAAAGCAACTTAAAAAGGCGACATGGTCCTTTGTGTGCTTCTCTCACTCTTTGATTTGACATGCTCGCAAACGTCCTCGCAATCGGTCAAAATGATCCAAAATCTGCCTTTAAAATGAGCAGTGTTGCTCTATCCAACTACCACGCTCATGTGCAAACTAAGGACTCAGAAAAAGTGACCATCAACTGGCTACTGCAGGTCAGATGGCAACACCTTCTGCCTCTCTCTGATTGGATGAATATCTGAACTTTCCCGGGTTTCAGATTTCACACCTTGACTGATTAAGGGGATTATTCTGCTCTCTGTAAAAGTCATATTTGAAAAGGATGAATATGCATCAAATTTATTACTCAGTGCTCCATTGCAATCCAGGAGATCTTGAGCACCTTTTAAAAACAGCTGCAATTTACATGCTTAAAAACAAAACATGATTCTATGATTCTAAATGAAACACTGACAAACCACACATGCAAAAGCTAAAGCTTTGACAGAGAGGTCCATGTGTCTGTAATGAGTAGAGTACATCACTGTTTATCAGTGTTTCCAGCAGGTATTGTGGATTTCTGATGCAGGGTAATAGAAATGCCAATACCAAATTAAAATAATATAAAAGGCACAATTTAATGATTAAATGCATAAAATGAAAGCAATGCAAATGTGAAAAAATTATACAAAATTAGTCATTAAGTTTTACATTCGTTATATTTACTAGCACATCTACGAAAAATTTGACATTTGTTACTGTATTTAAGTATATATTTCAGGTATCTGGAATATATATCAGAGTATTTTTTTATTTTGGGAAACTATAACTTTACTACCAAAGCATAATATCATACTTTTCATTAAAAAATATTGCTCCTTGTTATGTCGAATATGTCATTATGTTTGATTCACAAACAAACTGATTGTTTTCAATGAACCCATTTGCAAATTGCAATGAATGATTCATTTGTAAAATTTACTGACTTGATTGCAGCTTTTGATGATATAAATCAATAACTTTCAATAGATTTTTTTTTCAGATTTTGCCCCATGTTACCACACATTTAAACAAGAAAGCTATAAAACATCTAGAATTAATGCCATGTTTAATATTCTTCCTTAATATACTTGTACTTTTATTTGCATGCACTCTCTACTTCTTCTTCCTTTTTTTGACTTCTCTTTATTTTTTAAGAATTTTGTCTCTTTCTGTTAACTTTCAATCCATAATTTGAATATTACTGAAAGATTGTTTGTATCTTTTGTACGTACTGTTTGTTTTGTACGTACTGTACTCGTTGTTGTTCTTTATTGCAAAAAAACAAAACAACAACAACAACAACAACAACAAAACACATTTTATCTGCACACATGAATCAGCAGTTTAATTAGATATTTTAGTAAACTGAAGTTTCATGTTTTTTAATGAATGTTTTGTTAGTAAAATAAAATTTCTGCTTATTTGCAGATCAGTGCATTGCGTCTTTTTCCTCTATTCTTCCTTATTAAAATTGCCAGAGAAGTAAACATTGTTCATCGATCAGTACATTTTAATTTTAATACTTAAGTACAATTAAAATCAAGTTTGTACTTTTACTCAGGTTAAAAGGAGAACTTGTATTTTTAAAGAAGTAATCTTTTGTTAGGGTATCTGTAACATATTTTAAACATATTTTAATATGCTTTACACTTTAGTTTAGGTGCCAATTCTCATTATTAACCAGTCGCTTATTAGCATGCATATTACTAGCATATTGGCTGATTATTAGTATTTATAAAGCACATATTAATGCCTTATTCTGAATGACTATATTTACATCTCTTAATCCTGCCCCATACCTAAACTTAACCACTGCCTTACTGACTATTAATAAGCAGCACTAGGAGCTTGAGGTCATAGAAAAAAAGAAAAAGTCATAGTTAATAGTTAGTTAATAGTGAGAATTGGCCCAAACTAAAGTCTGACCCCTTTAAAAGGTTCAGAGTGATCTTGGCAGACACACAAGGTTGCCAATCTTCTATATAATGTGTAAAACCAACAGAATTTATAAACCAGTAAATATATATCCAATATGTGCATTTGGAATGTAGAAATTTAGCATGTGCCAATGACTAGACTAACTTCAAATAAAGCATGTAACATCTAGCGTTTATTGCCATATGCTTGCTTTAACATTCACAATAATGTAAGAACAGTCTCATACTTTACTCACACTGAATCAGTTGTGCACTGTACTACTGTTTTTACAGGCCGCTGGCATTGCACGCTTGTTTGCAGGAGTGCACTCAAATGAGGTCAAATGAAACTGAAACCAACCACCGAAGTATCACTGTAATCCCCTAGATTTACAATCTTACACATTTTACTACAGCTGAAGTCTCTGCTTTCTCTCTTTTATGGCAGCGTCTTTAAGAAATATTCTGTATTAAATATCGACAACAGTCGTCTGTACCTTCAGTATAACTCTGCGGCGCACAATTCGAGTGGTGACGCTTTCCTCTTCATCAGTCACACCTTCATTCTCACCCAGCTCACGATCCAGTTGAGTGTGAATGTAGGCCAGCACCGAACGGACAGAGCTGCTGGCGATATGCAAGACGTTCTGGCAGCTTATGACCATGAAGGCCAACAGCACGAAGCTGAACAGCAGCTCAGTCACCATCGCCCACATTGTGCGGCGGTCGCTCTTTCACAAGCACTCAGAAACACGCTCCAACAGAGAGGTGAGGTCCAGAGATATGGGGAAGGATGTTATCTTCCCCTAGTTTCCCCTAGTCTTCCACTCTTCCCACAGCTTTCATTTGAAGAAAGCAGGCAATTCTTAATCCGAGCCTATTCCTTCCTCGGTCATTTCCCCATTCAGCGGTGTTGGGAATGTGGTTGGCTTTAGCTTCCTTTTTTGACTGCACTCTCTCTCTCTCTCTCTCTCTCTCTCTCTCACAACCTTCCAAAAACATCTCCCTTCTGTTCAGTGTCTGATTGCACATGTGATCTGTATGCTTTAAATACCCACAATGTGAGGACGACTCTTGTTGTGGCTCTTAGTTAGTGAGTGAACGAACAGCTGCTAACATTTCAACAACAGCATTTTCACACCAGGTGCCTCCTTTGGTTAACATGTAGTAGACTATTACAAAGCTAAACTAAGCAGACATTTGCATCGACAACAGACACAATAGAACGTTTCTTCAGAATGTTTATGTCTGATTACTTTCAAGTTTCAGGTTAATTGACTTACACTTACACTACTGTTCAAAAGTCGTGAGTCAGTAAGATTTATTAATGTTCTTGAAATAAGTTTCTTATTATTACAAAGGCTGAATTTGCATGAAAAAATACAGTAAAAAACAGTAATATTGTGAAATGGTATTACAATAATTTTCTATTTCTAAAATGTAATTTATTCCTGTGATCAAGTTCGTACTTTTACTCAAGTTAAATTTAAAAGGAGAACTCTTATAGAAGTAATATTTTGTTAGGGTATCTGTACTTTATTGCTGGAAACTACAAAAAATATAAGCAAATGTCAAGATACATATTTTAAATAAGGGCAACGATTTAGTACATCATTACTCCAGTGTTCAGTGTCACATGATCCTTCAGAAATCATTCTAATATGCTGATTTGCTGCTCAAAAAAAAAAAAAATGTTTTGCTGATTTTCTTTTTTTTTTTTGGTGGAAATCATGATACTTTTTTACAGGATCTTTTAATGAATAGAAAGGTCAAAAGAACAGAATTTATTTTATTTTAAGCAGAAAACATTATAAATGTCTTTACTGTCACTTTTGATCAATTTAATGTGTTTTTGAAGACAAGTATTAACTTCTTAAAAAAAATTAAAATATAAATAAATAAATAAATAAATCTTACTGACCCCAGTTTTTGGACAGTAGTGTACATTTCTGGCAATGCATTTTTTAAATTTTTGTTATAATATGTTCAAAAACTTGACTTGCCTTCCCTTCAAAAAAATTAAAATTTTGCTCTTTTTCATGCAAATGATAAAAAGTATTTTTATTTATTTTATTTTTCTCAATTGAAGCTCAATTTCCACAGCTAGAAAAGCGCTGTGTGTCTTTGAGAAACGATTGTACTTTATGACCTTACTGTCCATGCTTTCCAAATCCATATATAATATTCCTCCCCCACTAGCCAGTGCAGCAGGAGCAGCCCTTTAGATGACAGAAGAAGACAAGATCTATATTTAGAAACCAATGGGTTGTGTCCATCTAGGGGCTAGGTGTACTCTATATGTCTCTCTCTCTCTCTCTCTCTCTCTCTCTTTCTCTGTGTGTGTGTGTGTGTGTGTGCCACCACAAGCGAGCGCAAATAATTGTATGCACTTGAGTTTCTAGCAGCCTTAGGGAAATAAATGCTTTTCTAAGCAAAATCTTGATAGTTGTTAAAGGCAATTATCCATGTCCACTTATTGTAAGCCACTTTGGGCTTGTTTTTTAATAGAGTCACTTGTAACATGGTGCTGGGTCTCCATAGCACAATACAGTCAGACTGACCTCCATAACTGACTGACCACCATGCTATCTGTCTGATGCAAGGCATTTTTCAAATTGTAAACAACAAACCAAATCACACAAACCAAGCCTTCTGTCTTCTGAATCCATATGATTCAAAGAGATTCAAATTTTGATTACTATACCACGTAATGTCAACAAAGTCAAGACCTAAGGCCCCACACAAACATTACCTTTGTAACGTTTTCATTTTTAAATTGCACAGCAGTAATATTGAATAGAATTAATTAAATAATTAATACGTCACTAAATGCAAAATGATCCTCTCTAGAGTGTATTTTGTGTACTAAGGAGCTATGGACTATAGCCCTATTCGGACGGGACTAGTTGAGTTCCGATTCTTATCACCCAATGTGTGTGATTTACATGTACCAATTCGGACAGAATTATCATCTCCATGTTTACTGAGGTGAGAGGGTCTTTCTTGTACATCTGGGTGTTGCAGAGATCATGAGCTCTGTATGCGTGCATTGCATATAGTCATTCAAATTCATTACCATTTGTATAGTAGCCAGTCTTAACAGTTTTCATGATCTGACTCTTGATTGTTTTTATATTATTATTTTTTTTTATTTCTTTGCCGGGAGGCAAACATATCAAAAATGTGCATGGTAAAAGTTTGTGTTGGCCAAAACACACAAGCAAACGTGTTCTAAAAAAAATATATATTGTCTGCAATCACAGACATTCACATTCAGAAGGGATTAGTTGTCTCGGAGGATCACTGAGTTTGCCAAAAAAGAGTAGGTCATTTGCTCTGGAATTATTACAGAGGTTGTGTGAGAAAAACACAGACGTGGTATATTCGGATGGGATTAAAATCACAAAGTACATATTTACACAAAGTACAAATTTCTCTAACGACCCTCTGTAAAACTAGTCACGACCGAATAGGGGTATTGAATACTTTGCTGAGGTAAATGCAGCATTATGTGTTCACAAGCAATTTAACTCTCCGTGGTTGACTGAAGAATTACATGAGGCATAATACATTCTAAAAATTTGTACTATATCTTCTGAAGTTTATTCATGGTGCTATAGCTAGTAGTAAAGTGGAAAAAGTGACTCATTAACTCGTGCGCCGTGCTTCCAGTGCCAGATCTACTAACAGCTTGCACCAGCACAAACCACCTTTGTTTTTTTAAGATCTATTTTTTGGCATTCTTTGCCTTTATTGTGACAGAACAGATCAGAATTGACAGGAAGTGAAGTGGGAGAGAGGGATCGGGAAAGGTCCTCGAGTCAGGATTCTAACACAGGACACCCGGAGTGCAACGGCGCTGTGTGTCGGTGCGCTGCCCACAAGGCTATCGGCGCCGACCACAAACCGTCTTTTGGCGTTAAAATAGTACTGTCAGGATTTAATAAAGATACAGAGTGAAGAATTAGCGCTGAAAATGTGTGGACACAAAAGACATGGTTATTTTTGCGCCTGACCCTATTGAATATGCATTTGTAGGATTTTCCCTTTCAGACACAAAATTTATGGGAGGAGAGTATTATGATATTAAACGAATCATGCAACGTGATTTACTAACCTTTGCACTTGTCAAATTATTTAATGCCCAAACATTTGTGCTGCTCTAGGTAGATTGCACTGGTCTTTATTGAAATTATCTGACTGTGTCTGTGTTCTTTAATGTGTGCTTTGTCAATAAATCACATGCAAAACTTTACACTCCCATCGGCGCATTTATGGAATTGCACTCTGATGCTAATTTGCCTTGTTTAGTCAACTTGCCCCTTAAGCTTTGGCAAACTTTCAGCACTGAATTCCATCTCTTATTTATTTTCATTCTTTTTAGAGCACCACTTGACTGAACTGGTAATACATGCGGTCAAAAAGAGTCATCAGTTGAGTTTGTGATCAGCAGGGCAGCCCCCAGTTCTGTGGGGTCCCACGCATTTTTGATGGTTTGCATGGTGGTTAACAGTGCTAATGAATGTCACTACAGGTTACTTTTAGGTTTGAATATATATAT
>JAHKKF010493939.1:0-12368 GCA_019740295.1 Labeo calbasu | reverse complement strand
ATATTCGCATCACATTATCGCTATAGATTGCTTGCAGGATGTTTTACACATCATTCGCGTAAATAAAAACATGGTGTATTGCTTTCCTCTGTTTTCTGATACAACCGGATGACAATAAGCTCTAAACAGAATGGTGCGACAACACATCATGGGAAACTTCCACTCGAATTGAAAATTTTCAACTTACGCGTTAAACGTGAATATTGCGCATTCAAAAACAATTAAAAATGACATCCATTAATGAAAGGACTGCTGGCTTACATGCCTAAGTTTACATACTCTACTTATGGTGTGTGCACACCAAAAGCGAAGCGAATATTCACATTGCGTTATCGCTCTAGATTACTCGCAATATGTTTTTTGCGCCACGCAAATAAAAACTTTAAGTATTGTTTTCCTACATTTTCTGATACAACCGGCTGTGTCAATAAGCTCTTCGCTAATTGCGAATTTCCCACACAAGTTGAAATTCTATGACTTGCGTGGAAAATGTGATCAAGTCAAATATCGTATGTTTGCGGCAATCGCCTCGCCAAATTTGCATCATTCTCGTCTATTTGAATTTGCATCTATTCACATCTTTGCATTGGCTTCGTATGTAATCTACTCACGCAAATACTTAAATTCGCTTTTGGTGTGCAAACACCATTAGAGTATGTGAATTATTTAATGACATTTGTGTAAACCATGAACTGAAAGTGGAGTTTTTGACATATTTGTTATGTAAATCTATATTTAAGTGACAAATAATGACATAACTTCTTGTATCAAAGTCCTATCCCATATTAAACACTTAAGCAGGTATGGATACCTCTTCCTAATTTTCCAGAATGTTGATTAATTTCCCCAGCTGAAAACACCCATTTAAAACAGTCTGGTCTGATAATCTAAGTTAGGTTTAGCTGGTCTTCAGCTGGTCTCTCAGCCAGACAGCTCCTCTAAAACCAGCTAACTAAATTAAGCTGGTTTAAGATGTTTATTGGTTTGTTATCCAACTTTTTTGCTTACTGACACATTAAATCTTAACATGTAACAGTCAGTTTAAAACCCATAATGCTTTCTGTAAGACCAATTTAACACTAAACAAAGAATATCTGTGCTCTATCCACCCAATCAAACCACTTACTGCAATTTGTTAAGTATAAAATGATTGTGTTTTTGCTACACACGTTGATGTAGTGTGTTAAGGATGGTTTGGAGATGCAGGCCTGCTGTCTGCCAGAACTTTGAGGTAGGGTTGACAAATGCACGAGCACTTATCGCCTTAAATGGTTCAGATCTACACACAGCAGACAATCGCACATGCCACACATACACAAACACACATTACAAAGGACCACCAGGCGCTAGAATTAAATGGGAAAAAGGAACATTAGCATGCTCATTCAGTTCGGTTTGCTAATGTCAGATGCCAAGATTCTCAACATGATACATGATACAAATATTACATGCGTGTGTTTCTGGCCAACTCCAAATCACACAGCGCCGCATAAAAGCCATAATAAAATTATCACCAATGAGCCACCAATAATTGGTTTGGCCAACGCTGAGTTTTTTCCCATAACTAATACAATTTATTGGTAGACCCAGTGTTAAAAATCAAATAACCAATGAAGTTCCAAGTATTGGTACACAAACAATTATCAGCCCATCTCAAACTAGTATTTTGTTTTACAAATATGTATGAATAAATATGCATGAATATTATACACTTGTTAAATACTCAGTTAAATGTTGGTACGTTGTGATTTTCTTGTGGTAGTTCAATAATTATTTAGGTATTACTGCATCAAAATCTTGAGAAAAATCCTATATATTTCACGATCTTAGAAAAATCTGGTTAAAAAGCCACAATTAGAAATGTTTGAGACTGTATCTAAACATACTGTGCAAGTCATGACAGAATATGGATGCAGCATCAGACAGCATTAAACTTGCTGTCATGACAAGAGCATATGTTTATAATTCATATTTTCATACATCCATCATCCATCACGTTAATTTATGCGGCATTAGAGTGTCTGTGCATCTTTTTGTGGTAGAAACGCAGCTTCAGTTGCAGCTTTTGCAGTGTAAAGATGGCATATATGGCGATGCAATTGTGGGGAACTGCTTGTTTACCTAACCGCTGGTGTATTGAAGACATTACACAGGCATAAATAACACCACAGCCACAGAAATTCAAAAATATCAAAGGGTGCCTGAAGATTCCAAAGCGGAATTTTGACCGTTGGTCTCTAGGGAAAGGCATTTTGAAAATCCTAACGGAAAAAATCAATTGTGAAGTCTTTGAATGGTTTCCTCAAGGTCAAATAGATACATTGTAACAAAGAAAATGCGGCGGGAGTTGGAGCAAACGAACGAACGAACGCCTATAAGAACACAAGCTCAGTGCTGCTGCGGGGATAATAATTGGCTCCAACATCTGGTGTTGGTTGTGTTGGTATGGTGGTGGGTTTTGGGGTGGGAGGAGGAGGAGGAGAAGGAGGAGAGGAGGGGGGCCGTTAACGTATCCTCCGCAACAACCGTATTGTCGAACGAAATAAGTCATTTAAAATGTCAATCATACCTTCGGATAACTCCAGCTCCAGCTCAGCCAATCTGGCCCGCACTTCCAGTGGAAGGGGCAGCGCATCGCGGTCCGCCATTGTCCGTTCAAGGGGGTAAAAATCACTCTCGTCCTCTTTCTTCGACTCTTTCAGCGCTGCTGCCGTTTCTCCGCGTCGCAGCGGTGCATAAGGAGGGCTGCGGGAGACGCGTGTCCAAGAACAAACTGTTCGGTGAACGCTAGTGCTCGGAGATTTTCTGTCCCTCTCAACGAAGCCCCGCCATATCTGAAGGGCTCCGCCGTTAGAGTCAGCAGTGTAAGATGTGGACTGTCAGTGCGGTGAAGCTCGCCGAACGGAGCGGTGTGTGTGTGCGCGTCTCTCCAGCCCCTCTCCCTCTCTTTCTCTGTCACTCTCTCATGACGCAAGGCGAGGGTGATTTTTACAGCCGCGAGGGGGCGACAGAGCGACTCTGTTCGTGTTTCCATAAATAATCATTTGATAATGAGAATACCTGTTCAGGTTACGGTTATATAATATATATTTATAGAAAAAAAAACGCGTAAATGAAATTACGAATACAATTCTGGAGTAATGATTCAGTAATGATGCTTGTCATCACAGGAATAAATTACATTTTAAATATATTCAAATAATTTATTAATTTTTGGAAATTGTGTCATTTTTAAAATGTATTTTTAAAAAATGTATGTAATATTTCACTGCATTTTTAAATATATGGCATGATTATTTGCAACTAATCGCATCCAAAATAAAAGTTTTTGTTTACATAATATGTGTGTACTGTGGTTTTATGTATATGTAATATATATGCTATATATTTTGAAAATATTTACATGTATTTACATATACATATTTATATTCATATTATTTACATTATATAAAAATATATTTAATATATAAACAAAATGTATACATTTTATACACACATACATTATGTAAACAAAAACTTTTTTGGTGCGATTTAATCATTTGACAGCACTTAGATTTTAAATATTTAAAATTTATTTAAAAAACAATATATGTAATATTTCACTGTATTTTGATAAAAAAAACATTTCAAAATAAAAATCGCATCCAAAATATATATATTTTTTTACAGTACTGTTTTATGTATATATAAATACACACATAGTTTATATTTTGTAAATATTTACATGTATTTACATGTGCATATTTATATTCACATCATTTATATCATATATAAATATATATAATATGTAAACAACTTACTTTTCTTGTATGTGTGTGTGTGTGTATATATATATATGTAAACAAAAACTTTTAATTTGGATGCGATTAATTGAAATTAATCATTTGACAGCACTAATTAAAATAAAAATTAGTCATTGTAATTTTTTAAATATTTTATATTTGTACAATTTATTTAAAAAAATACATTTAATATTTCACTGTATTTTGATCAAATAAATGTGGCATGGTTGAGCATTAGAGACTTCAAAATAAAAACAATAAAATAAATTAGTGCTGTCAAATGATTAATCGTGATTAATTGCATCTAAAATAACAGTTTTTGTTTACATAATGTGTGTACTGTGTTTTTATTTATATATAAATGCACACAAACGGTATATACATTATATATATATATATAGAATATATTTACATATACATATATTAATGTAATTGATATTATATATGTATTTTTTTATATAAAAACATTAAATGTTTCTTAAATATATACACATGCACGTAAACGAAATCTTTATGTAAACTTTTATTTTTGGATGCAATTAATTGCGATTATTCGTTTGACAGCACTACAAGTATTTTTCATTTTTAAATATTTTACTTTTTTTAAAATTTATTTAAAAATATATTTAATATTTCACTGTATTTTTTTATCAAATAAATGTGGCATGGATGAGCATAATAGACTTCATAATAAATTTTTAAAAATACTATAAATAATATTTAAAAAAAAACTTACCAACACCAAATCTATGAACGCTAGTGTAAATTGTTTTCTGTTCAACAGATAAATAGGAAGTAGTTTCCCAATGTTTGAGATCACATTGAAAATCTGGAATTTTTAAGATTTAGGAATCAGGATTTTTTAAAAATATCTTACAATGTGAAATTGTCAAATGAAAAAGAAATATGTAAGAAATCTGCACTATTATTAGGTCACCAATAATAATATGACCTGATAATATGATCAAGCTTTGCATAAACTAGTAGAGTTAAATAATAAACCAAATAAACCAAACTATGAAATTCAATATTTAGCTCCAATTGTGCTGATAATATAACTTGTAATAGAATTTTACTTATAATTCTGCATTAATACTTTAAATGGTCAGGAGATCTGTACACTGAAATATAGACAGATCTCTTATTCTTGTACAGAAAGGCCTACTGGACTTAAACCTTAAACACAATGATCTCCAAAAAGCATTACTGCTTACATTACGCCACCTTGTGGTCATACTGGTGGCCACAAGATTATTCCAACAATGAGAATGAAATGAAAAACCAACCCTCCTTAACAAACATACAATTTCTCATTAACATTTATTTATTATTTTTTTTCCATACATTTTCTCATAACCAATTTTAGGGTACCATTTTAACATTTTCCAATTATTTACATCTGTACAGAGAAAGCACACACATACGAGTGTATACATGTACTACAGTTTAGACTACAAGCATTTACACATAGGAGAATGAAACGAAACGATAATCCCATCTCAATCCCAAAAGTATTGTGCTACACAAAAAAAAAAATGTAGTGACGAAGGCTTCGCGACGCCTCAACCACATCATCCTTTTTCTACACCTTGGGAATTGAAAGAAAGAAAACAACAAACGAAAAGAAACCTCCAAACTGTCATCTAAAAAGTTAAGGCAGAGACATTTTTTTTTCAAGTTTAAATAAAATTCAAGTTTTCAAACACTGTTAATTTATATGCGATGTTTCTTTTTAGTCTGTTTCGCTTTTTTTTAGGTTTACATAATGAAACCCTCATGTTATGCTTCATTTATTGATGGAAAAATGATCATTTGCATTCAGAAAGTCAGAAAAATTAACAAAAATGTCTTTTTTGATTAACCAAGAAAACAAAAAAACAAATACTCACAGGGAAGATACAAGAGAATATAAACAACAGACGCCAGGACGAACATCTCGAAGCATTCTGCACGTGCTCCACGCTGCAGGAAGACATCAAAACAAACAAACGACAAAATAAACGGACTGTCTCGCTCGGCCCAAGACGATTTCAAACTCAAATGAGAACCAACTTATAACTTATGAACAGCATGAACAAGAGTGACACTGAAAAGCAAAGTCTGCATAAAGGAGAAATCCCACAAAACCGCACTGGTCCATGTCTGCTGAAGGCTCAGATCTTTTTGCTTTTTTTGATGTATACGGCACTATACAAAAGGTACACGATCCCACTCGTATAGTTGTGGTGATATGAAAGCGATAGACGTTGGTGCGTGTCAGTGTCTTTCCCTTCGTTTCTACAGATAAAGCACCAAAGTAACCATGTGACGAACCGTAGCACCACACCGGGATAACGAACGGAGCTAAGAAGCAAATAATATCGCCCTTTTATCGTTTAGATCACAGCAGACTAGGCACGTGAACGCTTCACCCTCGCGACCTGAGGACTTTGCAGTGTGAAGATCTTCCAGAATCGAATGAAGAGGCATCAGAGCGGATTCTTCCCAAACTATTGGCGAAAAACAAAGGAAATGATACAGCAAACCAATGTGTGCCATTAAAAGGTTAAAAAGAAAAGAAGAAAACGTAAAAGAAAGCATGCACACAAGAACAGGTATACATACACCTGCTACAATAATCACATCAGTACAATTTGATAGAGGATTAGCATGTAAAAAAATAATTCAGAGCTCAAAAGAAAAAAAAAAAAAAAAAAAGAAAAAGTCACTACAGTGCTGGAACATCCGAACATAAAAACGGAACAAAACGGATTTACACGAAAGTCTCACTCATGCAGTTGTAATGGCGGGGACCGTCGAGATCGGGAATCGCGTCGGCGCCAAGACACTCAAGGTTAGCAAAATTATATACAGATCAGTTAAAAAAGGAAAGGAAAACGCACAAAAATAAAGTGTTTCAGGATCAGCACTATTCAAAAAGATCAGTATTTCCTCCCAACGGCACTACTCGAAGTTTAACCCCAAAATAAAGATGAGCTCTGACGAATGTTTTTAAATAGTTAATCTCCAACTGATGCTGGTTCATAAATCCCATTTTTCCGGAAAACAAAACGACAGAAAGGACAACAAAAATATTCAGAGAACCCTTATGCACAAGTGCTTTTGTCTGTAGGCCCTGATTCCAGTGACAAGCTGTCTGTCTGTGTGCGGCTCACAGAGACCGTGAGATAAGAGGGACTTCTTTTTTTTTTTATTTCTCTTTTCTTTTTGAGCAGCCCTGACAAAGTTTTCTTTCCCGTTCGGTCCTGGAAGCAAAGCCGAGGCCCTCAGGATTGGTGGAAGGAAGCTGTCGTGCCGCCGTCGCTCCTCTGATGAGGTTTCACTGTCTCTCTGGGACAAGCCGTAGCCGTCGCAGATTTGGCAGGCGCGGCCGCTGATTCTCTGCATCTGCGTTCTGCTGAGTCAGGAGTCTTGATGTCTTCGGAGGTGGAGCTGAGAGGTCGGGGATCCGCTGACGCTGGCTGCTGTGTCGGTGCCTCCCTTATCCTCTGACAGATCTCTGCGTAGCTTGGTTTACGGGGCTCCTGGTTAAACATAATGAATCACATTAATCAATTAGGATACTGATTATGCATGATTGCATTGTGAAATCATCATGTAAATCATAATGTTAATCTTAGTAATAAAACACAGCACAACAAGGGGCTTTAAACCATTTGTTGCAGATATTTATATTACATACAGTAATATTGTAAAATACAGACCTTCATTCATCTTCAGAACACAAATTAACAATGTCCACTTCCAAAACAACATTTTACAAATAATTTACTCACCCCCTTGTCATCCAAGATGTTCATGTCTTTCTGTCTTCAGTCAAAAAGAAATTATGGTTTTTGAGGAAAGCGTTTCAGGATTTTTCTTTATATACTGGACTTCAATTGTGCCCCCAATTTTGAACTTCCGAAACGTAGTTTAAATGCAGCTTCAAAGGACTCCCAGCCGAGGAAGAAGGGTCTTATCTAGCGAAACGATCGGTCGCTTTTGAAAAATTAAAATTTGTATACTTTAAGCACACAAGCTTGTGTAGCACAGGATCTGGCATTCGTGTTCACGACATACTATTGAATCATGTCGAAAGGTCACGTGGAACGTAGGCGGATCTACAGACCCAGTGTTTACAAAGCGAATGTGCAAAGACTAAGAAAGTGCAAGTAAGTCAAATGCTGTTTACAAACAAAATGGTACGACGTGTCAGACGATTCTGAAGTTGTAGGAGAAAATAAGATGGAGTTTTTTGCCATATTCTAACTTTTTTAGCCAGAGTACACAGACGATGAATTTAGACGTGATTCGTAGTAGTTCAGGTCATTTTACCGACTCGGACCTTTGAGTCTCGTTCAGCAAAATGAACAAATCTTTTCGAATCATTTCGTTAATTTTAGCAAAATCAGCATCACGTGAAAGCCCCATAAGATGAACGAATGACTCGGAAAACCTGAAGACTCGAAACAGGTGAACTAATTCCATTACAGAACCTAATAGGATGTTGCGCATGCACGACTTAATGAATCACTCCCCGAGATGACTCGTTCTTTGCGAGTCACTTTAAAGATTCATTCAAAATGAACGAATCGTTCAAGAATGACCCGCGGATGCGCATCCAAGAGCCTGTGCTACGCAAGCTTTTGTGCTTAAAAAGTACACCAATTTTTATTTTCGAAAAAAATGGCCAATCGTTTCGCTAGATAAGACCCTTCTTCCTCGGCTGGGATTGTTTAGAGCCCTTCGAAGCTGCATTTAAACTACATTTCGGAAGTTCAAAATCGGGGGCACAATTGAAGTCCATTATATGAAGAAAAATCCTGAAATGTTTTCCTCAAAAACCATAATTTCTTTATGGCTGAAGACAGAAAGACATGAACATCTTGGATGACAAGGGAGTTAGTAAATTATTTGTAAATTGTTGTTTTGGAAGTGGACTTCTCCTTTAAGATATTCTTGATGAAATCCGAGAGCTTTCTGACCCTTCGTAGACAGCAATGCAACTGAAACGTTCAACGGCCTGAAATGTAGTAAGGACATTGTTAAAACAGTACATGTGACATCTGTGGTTCAACCGCAATGTTGTGAAGCTATGAGAATTTTTGAATAGAGTCATTATTTTTTTCTTTGCACACACAAAGTATTCTCGTAGCTTCATAAAACTGAGGTTGAACCACTGATGTCACATGGACTATTTTAACAACGTCCTTACTACCTTTCTGGGCCTTGAGCATTGCCAGTTGCATTGCGGTCTATGCAGGGTCAGAAAGCTCTCGGATTTCATCAAAAATATTTTAAGGTTTTATGGGTATGGAACAACATGAGGGTGAATACATTTTTGGGTGAACTATTTTTTTTTTTAATAGTGTTAACTGCGGAATACGCAGTTAAAACTACACTAGCCACTAGGGATGTAACAATATCAAAATCTTACGATAAGATAATATTGTGATATGAAGTCCACAATACGATATTTATTGCTATATTTAAAAAATAAATAAAGACAAATGAAAAATTAGAGAAAAAAAAAAAAAATTACATTTTGTACATTTTAAAGTTAAATTATCCTATCTAATGCACTTTAAGAGTTCAAAATAAAAGCTTCAACCCATGGTCTTAATTAAGAAAAGTCAGAAAAAGTCACATTACTTGTGATGTACTGTCTTAGGTCTAATTCACATAATAAATAAAAATGAATATTTCATTGGTATATTATTTTTGCTTTACGCTACAGTAGGGAAATTACAATACTTCTTTCTTAATTTCTACACTTAGTGAGATATTTTCAATTTGCACTGCAGTAACGTATCCATTTAAACCGCTAACTGTCAGCAATTCATAATGCACTTCTAAGCTTTTATTTTGACAGAAATGACAGGAGAGCTTTTATTTTGAAGGAAAACTCCAGCTTTAGACAGACTAAAACAGACTTACAAACACATTTCACTACAAATCCAGTGAAACGCTGTAATTATCTGCCGTGAAAATAAAACATAACTGCGCAACCGCGCATTAAACTCACAGTATATGCAATAAACGAGTTCACTGCATTCACTGCATTCTGTGTACAGAGACATTCTGACACACGGAAAACACCAGATCACAAGCTGATCGCCTGAACGAAGAGCATGCTTGGCTTTGAAACGCGCAGCAAAACCAAACTTGATAAAGGGATTACACCATATTGCGCTTTCGGGTTTTAGCTCATTTGACACATACTGTGTCAAAGCACTATGGTCCAAAACACAACTTTAAAGACCTTTTATGTAAGAATAAGAAGTTTAAATATATTTTAAACACCCCATACCTTTTCCTGGAAGACATATTGTTTCATATCTTCATGTGACCATGATAATATTGTGACATCAATCTATCGCAGTATCACGATATTGATAATATCGTTACATCCCATTTAGCAAGTTTTTACCAGAAAAAATGAAATCATTGTAAAACAGCTCAGCAGTGTCTACCAATTGTACCACGGAGTTGATCTCCCTGGACTCACCTACATACATAATTATACATAATATTATATTATCTGAATATTCTGCTATAAAAATAAAATTTAAATAATAATAATAAAAAAAAAATGTAAATAAAAATCTAAAAAAAAAATAATAATAATAATAAAAAAAATATATTTTTTTTTTTGTTTTTTTTTTACAATTTTGAATTGAATTACTAATCAGTTTGATTCATACCATATGGTGAGGGTACCTGGACACTTACCGTTATTGGATTGCTCAGTGGTGCGGTTTTAGCAGCATGTGTCTCTGAGCATTTCTCTGCAGGTGTCTGCGTCTCTTTAGGTTTTTCTACAGTTGTCAGGCTGTAAAATACAAAAAAACCTCTATATATTAGAATGTTCCATTTTCTACAGTCTTCCAGCATTTTATTTTTTCCCACCAGAAGAACTTACTTTTAAATAAGGATTATTTTCTATTTTCTTTTACACACAGAACTGAAGCCATTTTGCTACTGTACCTTTAAGACTTTAAAGACCTTATTCTATGTGAAAGTGCTAAACACCACCACTTCCAGTTTGCTAAATAATATTGAGTAAGTGCTGACAAGTAAAACTGGGTGATTATCTCAATGAAATCTTAAAACATCTTTTAAAGTGGCACAAGCTATTTATTTTGAAATTCCACATATGAAAATATCAACAACCTAACAGAATCCTGAGAAATCACACCTGTCACTGCGACAGCTGTTCATATACTTCAGAAGGAAAAAAAAAATAATAAAAAAATAAGAATGAGGCCTTGCCCATGATTTAAGCACATCAGAAATGCTGATATCCACACGAGCCTGTAAATAATTATTTTTTTTGGGTCTTCTAAGGATATACTATTTTAAAGAACAATGACAAATTGTTGAAATGACAAAAAAAAAAAAAAAGTGTTTGAGTGAAAACAGTTGTCACATGTATTGATTAGTTACTAAGAAATATCTATAAGAAAACCCACTTTGAAAGGGCTGGAGTAGGTGAGTGTTGGTGGTCCACTGGGGTCTGAGCAGCAGGAGCAGGAGCAGCCTGCACAGATTCTTTGGGGGTCCCTGAGATCACACGGCTGGTGACCACATCCTTATTTAGAGGCTGTGGAGAGACAAAGGGGCCTCTGTGAAACTCCTACGGCAAGGACGGCATGAACAAACATAACAGCTGGACAGCAGGAACTCACACACACACTTAGTCTAAACCACTCAAAACACCCAAGGACTTGTCATGGTTATGACTGACAGCAAGGTCTGCTGTGAATATGGCATTCCACACTCAGTGCAAGTTAATATTTAAAAACCAAGAGCGTTTGGTAAATTCTCTAGAATTTTAATAATATAAGTTTAAAACGGAAATATTAAAAGAATTTAATGCTGCAGCACTCTAACAAGCACAAAAGACACTCATTAAAGACTGAATAAAAAGTCAACCTTGTCTTTAGCTGCTCCGGTAACAATGTCAGACAGTCGGTTGTCAAGGCTGTTTTCAGTTTTTACTTCAGGCTTTAGATTTCCTGCAGCTCCAGGCAGAGGAGGGAAGCTGGACAGACCCAGCTCAAAGCTGGGAGATGGAGTACGCTCCTGAACAGGAGGGGGAGACTGTGTTGCTGTTCTCTGTTAAACACACGGGTGGAGAAAAAGAGTTGAAATGTGTAAAACAAATTGAACCTGTATTTGCACATTTATTCTGCTGTGACAGAAACACTTTCGAAGGCACATTTATCAATTCCTCATTATCCTACATTATTACACAGCACTACAGGAAAACTATTCTGATTGGTCAATCGCAGCATTCTATGGTCAAATACCCAAGCAACTGTTTTTTTTTTTTTCTTTTTTACATGGATATAGCAAGTTTTATGTCTTTCATATCCCTTTGGGTTCTTTTTCCTGTGGAAGCCTGTTTCCGCCACAGAATAAAAAAAATAAAAGGCTATTGCGACTTCTCACAATTCTGACTTTTTTTCTCATAATTGTGAGCTTGTATTTTACAATTCTGACTTTTTTTCTCAGAACTGCACGATATAAATCTAATTCAGACTTTTTTCTCATAATTGCAAGTTTGTATCCTGCAATTCTGACTTTTTTCCTTGCAATTAC
>JAHKKF010493938.1:0-16525 GCA_019740295.1 Labeo calbasu | reverse complement strand
CAATGCAGTGTATACGAAGAACACAAGTATGGCCTTCATGTTTAGGCATCTTCCAAATTCCACTCTTGACCAAGAAGAACAAAAAGGCAGACTTAAACACACTAAAATAATTTGGATAGACTTTGGGTTCTGGGAGAATGTTTTGTGGAGTGATGTGACCAAAATGGAACTTTTTGGGCCTGTGGATCAGCGGTATGTCTGGTGCAAAATAGGGAAAGCTCATAAGCAGAAGAACATCATCTCCATGGTAAAACATGGAGATGGACCAGTCTTGTTATAGGGGTGTTTTACTGTAGCAGGAAGTGGAAAACATGACGGAAGGATATCACAGATTCTCTGAAGTATCAGGCCATTTTGGCACAAATTGTCATGCCTCTGGTGCAATGACTGAAGCTAATGATCAGTGGACTTTCCTGCAGGACAGTCAACCCAAAGTATACATCCAAATCTACTTATGCTTGGCTCAAGGATCAAGTTGTAGAATGTTCTAGAGGGTCTGTTCAGTCTCCAGATTTAATTTAATATTTTGTTGAATTTGAAGAAAGCAGTGGCAATGTGAAAACCAAAGATTATCAGTGGCCTGAAAACAGAATGGGCCGAGATTGCAGTAGAGTGATGAGAAGAAAGTTTAAGCACTTCCAAACAGCGTTTACTGGTGTTTTTAAAGAATAAAAGATTCTGCACCAAATTGTACTTTGGGGCGTTGAATTTCTAACATGAAAGAAGACAATTATTATTATTTTTTTCATTATTTCATTATTTCATTATTCATCAACTTACATTCTCAGAATTAATCAAATGTGTATAATTAAACTTTCTCTAATGGTCTACTGATGCCTTTGTTGAATTGTTTTTACAAAATTTTGTTCTCTGCAGCAAAATGTCTTGCAGGTAAAGGGGGTTGAATTTTTTTTAATTGCAACTTTTTTTTTGTTTTGTTTTGTTTTTTGATGGTTGTGGTGAATACCACATTTTTATAAAGATAATGCTATTTACAATAGCATTATATAGCATTACATATTTTTTGGTGCTGTTCCTGTGATTGCAGTGTACCCTTCTGAGAAAGAATTTATTGCTTATTTATTGCTTTATTGTATGCACTTTGTAATGTACTTCAGATCTGAAAAGACTATCTATATTTATATAATATAACACTGATGAAATTAAATTTATATACTTTTACATATACTTAAAGAAATTTCACTTTCATGACTGTTTAACACTTTTAAGTACACTTTTAAAGTGCGCTTTGTAATAATGTCAGATTTAACTTTAAAACTTTATTTTACCCTAAAGGTTCTTTATTGGCATTGATGGTTCCATGGAACCTTTCAAATGCAGAAAAGGTTCTTTATAGTTAAAAAATGTTCTTTAGATTTTTAAAATGTTCTTTAAAATGGTTCTTTTAAGAACTGTTCAGTGAAAGGTTTTTTGGAGAACCAAAAATGGTGCTTCTATGGCATCACTGCAAAAACACCCATGTGAGGCTTTTATTTTTAAGAGTGTAGTAGAGTCTATATAGCAGACAATGACCTTCATTTGCCCTCTAATTGAACTACATCAGTGTTTTGTTATGTAATATGGAGAATTAGAGTAAAACTTTTTTAAAAGGCAAACACCCTATAACAGACAGCCTCGAGGGAGTCTGTGTTGTGACCTTGTGACCTATGCGCTGTCTAATATCCATTGCTAGCGTTCAGGATCAGAGTGAGCCGTCACTGTCTCTCGTCTCTCTTTCTCTCTGCCGTTAATACACTCTCTCTTTCTGCTTCCTCTTCTCTCTCTCTTCTTTAAACACACACACGCACGCACACACACCCGTCTCCGGGATATGAAGCCCCACTGTTGCATATGCAGCACCGTCTGAGCTTTTCAAAAGTTTCTGCACAAGATGTCCAAATGTTTTCCCTGGCTGGGTCTTCAGAGACTAAACTCTGATTAATGGTACTGAAGGAGCCTTTGAAGCCGGATTGGTGACATCAAAGTGCTAATCCATGGGTGGCAGGAGTTTTATAATGAGTGGGAAGCATTTTAGCACGTTTCAAAGGCTCCGGCGCATGAATAAACAATGGCAGCACAGATGTGCCACACACCTTTAGAAAAATACCCACCGCAGAAACGCCAAGCGGAGCGCAACTATAGCTGTGTGTGTGTGTGTGTCTGTGTGTGAAAGTCTGAAGGAATCTAGGGAAATGAAACATCTGTTGTTCTTGTAGTCTGCGCCCCAGTAATACACCAGATGACAGATTAGAATGGGTCACAGACTCAAACAAACAAACAATAAGTCAAGAAAACAATTATCGTTTTTCTTCCCATCTCCACGCTGGTTTCGTAATGACCGTCTCGTGTGAATGAGCATGCATGGTTCCCAGCGTTCAGAGCAGATCATGTTTAATTGCTCTATTTGTCAGGGATTAATTGAGTTGTTTCAGATCTAACTATAGCTCAGGAATCCCACGCTCCTGCCAATGGGATTACACGTGTAGGCTGCTGCTGGTAAATGTTGTCTCTGCTGTAGTCAAAACCCTGACGCAGCACTGGTAGATGGGGCCATGTGTAGCTCTTTTCCACTGACAGGGTGCTGGTGCTGGTGCTGGTGCTGGTGCTCAATCTCATCCTGTGCATTTAACAAAACAAACAAAACGGCTCCCACTGCTCTTAAACCAGTATTCAAAAATCTGTCTACACTAAAATAAACTGCACTGGCATTTTTTTAAATGATGGACAGCTATTCTATATATTGTTTTTTGTGTTCATTTAAAATACAATTATTTTTATGAACATCGTCAGCTGGCATTAACTGGTATAAAAGTGATTAACTATATATTTGCTTAAAACAATTGACTGTTATATCAAAAGCTGCTTGCGGTGAAATAAAGACGCTGAATCGATCTAGTTGGATGTTAAAATATGCTCATTCTGCGATACAGAATGTTTGTTTGCTTACAGTAAATCTACCCAGTAAATTGTGAAATTGTTGGATCACCCTGGTAAATGTGACTTACTGTATTTTGACGGTTGAAAGAATACCAAAAATGAAAATTTGCGTGTCATCTCTGTATATAACTATTGACGTGCATTATATAGACTGAGTGAGATAGTAAGCCAAAAGCTGATGCTTTGGAAACCATGATGGTAATCCATATGGTTCCAGCTAATAATCAACTTCTGAAGGTCTGCATGTTTGAGAAAAATACTATTCCACACCATAGTTTTTGGAAATATCAGCATATTGTGAAGGATGATGCATATGTATATATTTAAGTTCTTCTGTGTCATTTATCGCTTGAACTTCAGAACACTAGGGCTGCCCTCGACTGAAGATTTTTCTGGTCGACTATTAGTTGTTCATTCTAAGTAATTAGTCGACTAACACGTGTGTGCTTTCATTATTTTACAAAATCACAATGCTTTGTTGTTATTGTCCACACAATTAAATGTGGTGTCTTATTCAAAAGATGTATTACTCTTATCTGTAAGACCAAAAATGACGGACTATTTTAAGAGCAAGTGACCGCACCGGCGCCTCCATCTGTCATGCAGTGAGCACAACAATATTTAGCTTCCACACTCCGCACAGACACTTGAATAGCATACATTTTTCTAGCTTAACATTAGCGGCCATATAAAGTTGCTACTACTTACATATTTCAGATGATAAGCCAAATTTGAGGTCGACAAATGATAGGCAAGCGTTTGGATGTCCTGCCCGACGTACTGTATTACCACATAGACTGCGTGACTTTGCTACTCCCTGAGGAATTTTTGCATTGTTTTTTTTTTTTTTTCTGCGACTCAACAACGAAAAAAATGTGGGCAACCAAGCCTCTTCTCATCGACTAGCGGTTAGTCGACTATTAGAGGACAGCCCTACAGAACACACTTACGTCATGCTTTACAACATGCTGACGCAGCGCTTCACAACATTCTTATTAACGAACATATGGCTGGAAGCAATGGCTTTTACTTTCTGAAGTTTCAAATATTAGTATTTTTCTACTCAACTTGGGTCATATGGGTTGTATGGTTTTTGAACTGTCAAATTTGAACGGTCACTCATTTACAGAGAATTCAGGGAAAATCCTTGTTTTTGTTAATTTAAAGAAAGAGCCATATACAGAATTTAATTTCATTTTTGGGTGGAGTATCACTTTAAGATGCCATTAACACATCAGCACCAACATACTGGTAAACTCTTAAATTCCATAAATAATCTGAAAAGCTTCAAATTCACAATGTAAGCGAAATGGTGACAGATCTTTTCTTCCTCATTGTGACTTATACCTAAGTACAACAGATTTTTAAAATATTTAATATGTAGGACAGGACTTGGTTCTATCCATTAGTTGTTAATAGTATAGGGGTCGATCTGAATGAGAGCTTGCAGTTGATTGTTTCTATAATGATCGGATAAGTCTTGCATACATCACCATAGAAAAGTCTGGCACTTTACTACTGAGTAATAACATAAATTTAGAAAACAGATGATTTTTTGCCGAAAACGTTTTTCCTTCATGATGAAGAGAAGCATGTTAGTTTTATCGTCTGTCCAATTTGACAAGATTTTCTGACTGAGACAGTGTTACTGTAAATAGTGCGGAGTAACGTCAAAACATCCCTAAAATGGTAAAATAATGGTTATTTTACAGGTGGAAAAGGGGTAAAAGAGACACTGTTACTGAAATCAGGTACTGCTGGTCTAATTGCAACAATATTATGTTTGTCAGGTCACATGACAACCTGTTAAACACAAATGAGAAGTACGTCTATTTCCCTCTGCCTGTCATTTTTTTCTACTCTTTCTTTTTCTGCTCCTGTCTGTCTGAGACTCTCCCCTCCTCTTTCTCTCTCTCTCACGTTCTCTCTCATCTGTCAGAGCAGATTATTAAAGGACATTTGTCAAAATGAATTAGTGCGAGTGGAACAAGCATGCAATGCATAAGTGCATTTTCACGCTTTTCACACACACATCATGGTCTGATGAAGGGGATCTACCCTGAAGTCAGCTTATAACGCACCTACGCACACTGACACACACATACAGTATTTCTGTCTCTCACACACACACAAAGTGGAGCAGTGCCTCTGTATGCATGTATTTATTCACATAATGACTTCTTGATATTTTGACACCCACATACCAGTTCACGATGCGTTCACATAATATTTAATTGTGAATCTGCAACCCCCCAATATTCAGTGTACGACAAATATGAGGTTTTCTAAGGTTGATTTCTAAATTATTACCCCAACTCCAATTAAATCTATAAGCTTAACCCTGAAGCACAACATTATTTTTACCCCGTCACAGAAAGTTTTCTATTCACATACTTATAATTTGAACAGATAACTGAAGAAGTCTAGTAGAATTACTCCACATGCCTTGTAATAAATCACACATTCTAAATGAAAAATGAATAACCCAGGAAATTTCTCTTTCATGATTTATGCAAAATCATCACATTAAAAATGTTGGTTGCACTTTATACTTACCTAAGAAAGTACTGGGTAGTATAAGGTAACTACATGGGTTTAGGTTAGGTTAGGTTTAAAGGTAGGTTCAGCGTTAGTACCTAGTTATTATAAGTAGTATGTGCATGCGGAACAGAAGTGTAAAAGAAAGTGCTATCAAAATGTTTATTACACGGCTGCCTGAAACGCTCAATACTAGAGCCCTGATCACTCTGTTGGGTCTTTTTCTGGGGTAACAACCAGCTGAATGTACATTACCCCTTACTTACATTACATAATTCTTATCTTGACAACAATGTGCTTGTCTCAAGGATAAAGACATGCAGGTGCGTGGAAAGAATTATCCTCACATAAAAATACTGATACTTATTGATACAATAGTAAAAGTTTCAACTAATTGTATTATTTCTTAACCACAGTCAGTTTATTACAATTAAATCACAATTAATGGTTTATTTTAACATTTATTTTGAATTATACACTGCTACAAAGAATTTGACTGCTGTCAGAGCTTGTCACACTGCCAGAGCTCCTCCATATTCTGTTCCCAGATGCAAATTTTAAAATGTCACATCATGATGTCACTTTTGTTTGTCTTGCATTTAATTTACTCCTTGTAAAGCTGTTTTTTTTTTTTGTAACGACAATGTAACTGTAAATTCAACATTTAAACGACATTGTGTGCGATCAGAACTCATCAATACGCTTATGAAAAAGTAGATTTTAGTAGACTGTAGTTTACAGTTTAGTTTACAAAGTGTACTGACATTTACAATTAAAAGAAAATGTATTTGTTTAAATGCATATTAAATGCAGTTAGTTGAACTTAAGTGCTTTAATGACCCATCTAAGTACAACCTAAGCACACAATTACGTCATAATTATTTCTATTGTCTTTGAAATATGGTAAAGGTATTTCCTGGTAAGCATTTCTGGTAAATTAAAACATACTTTAGATTGTTTCTATTGAAACTTGTATGTCACGCATTTAAATATACTTGTAATTACACATTTGTAAAGATAAAGTTGTGATACCAAAAAAAACCCCACTAATGCTTTAAAACGTACTTTAAATTAAAACTTTTCATTTGACATTACAAAGTGCACTTTTCTAAAAGTGTACTTAAGTGTGTTAATGAAAAGTGGCGTTTTATTTCATTCAATGTTATTTTATCTGTAGTACTTTTTTTTAAATATACTTGTAAGATTTGAAGTACACTACATCTGCACATTCAAACAGTGCTCATCCTTTTGTGCAAAGAGTGCTGGAATGAAATATCAACGGAATATCATTTCTGTGCTCATATGACATATGATCAGATTCTGAAGACTACAGTTTACTGTATGTGGCTTAAGAAATAGAGTTTCAGATACTTTAAGAGGATACAGAGGCCTCAACAGGCTGTGCCGAATACCCCAGTCAAATAGTCACATGATAATTACATCATCACTATGACGTATACACACCTTCACCATAATGCCTCTACCTTTGTTCACAAAGACACATTCCGGCATTGATTTTGGCAATCAATTAAATTTTCTGGCATTCTGACTTACATTCACACATGAGGCTCTCTAAAATTTCTGAAATGAAAGTCCACTGTGAACGCAGCTCACAAACACAGTACAAATGACATGGTTTGCAGAGAATGACCTATGTGTTATTTTCCTTACCAATGTTGTGGTAAATTTTGACTCAAATAATAGGCTAACTCAATAATACATTTAGCAAAATAATGTTTCATAACTATTTACAAATCATTTAAAAATTGAAAAACAAGAAAAAAAAGTGTTCCAGAACAGCAGTACATTTCTATCGAGAAAACACAGAATGCAAGAGATCGGTCAGGGCACAATGAAAGGAAATCGCGTGTGTATGTGTGTGTGTGTGTGCGTGTGTGTGTGTGTGTGTGCACGTACTCTTCCCATCAGGTCAATCTGTCTGTTAAGTCACAGGTCTGTGAAAAAGGATGACACCCAGCATCTCTCCTCACATGTGCTTCTGACACAAGCTGCCGAACGGGAGACGGGGAAAAAAGAGAAAGAAAGCCCTGTGCATTCACTTTGAAAATTAAGCCCAGCAAGATTCTCACAGAGAACAGCGGCCCAAGCTGCCACTTGTGTTGCCTTTCTATTGACCAGAATAGTCAATGTGCCCTGGATTATAAAGCAATCCCTGCTTCAGTATGACACCTTTCATCCCAGCGTATGCGTGTGAAGCCCAGGAACGAGCTGTCGGCACAGGGGACAATCAAAGTTGTCAGACAGCAGTCTACACGAGCTGACTTCTGCTGAGGAAAGCGCCTTCGTATCTCCTGGCTTTTCCTCATACTTCATCTCTTATTCAGACGCTCTCTGCTCTTTTAAATAAATATGAAATATTCCTGAAACTCAGCTCGGTAAGCAGGCAAACGTGATTGTTCCAGTCCGAGATGCCCTGCCCCCATCTTCCCTCTCCCCTCTCTCCGTTCAGCGCTTGACCAGAGGCGTCCGTTTGAGACTCACGTTACTTCTGTCCACTGTGAAGGGCTTTGGGTTCTTGTATGTGGGTCGCTTTAATCAGGAGATGGTCTGCTGGGTCCGTTTAGTGTGACTAAGACCCAATATCACAGTCAGAAAAGCAGCAAGGGATTTTGTCCACCTAACACAGCGCTGCCCCGAGGTCAAGCTGAAGTTAAAAAGTGGTTCTCCTATTTGAAAGATTGTAATACTAGTGAGAGTACAACACTGAATAGGATGACTGATCTAGAATCTTCTATACTCTCCAGTGAATACATCAAAGTGAGTACTGAAAAAGACCTTGATATACACACGATTCATGAAGTTTTTTTGTTCTTCACTTAGGGGTAAAAAGAATTTCGAAATGTCCAAAAATTTACATCCACATGAATGGCCAAACCCAGGTATCCCAGAACATTGCCCAGAGCATCATCTTCTCTCCAATGGCTTGTTGTTATTCCACAATTCATAGTCCCATAATTTCCGCAGGTAAATGGTGCAAACACATACACGGCCATCACGTAATGTAAAATAAAATGAGACTCATGGGACCAGACGACTTTTTCCATTGCCCCAAGGTCCAATTCCAAAACTAGTGTGCCCATTTTAGGTGCTTTTGATGATGGACAGACACTCTCATTGGCCCCATGCGCAGCAGAGTGAGATGCACTCTGTGTTATGACCAACACATTTTCACTCCCAACTCGTCACATATTGATGCTTGGTCAGGACCCCTTGGCATCACTTTTTGACACACAGGGTATCCCTTCTGGCGTCATTTTTCGCTGTGCAGGGTCCTCCATTGCATTACATAAGAAATTATTGTCATTATTAAATTGCACTTTAATAATTTTGCCATTATTGCATATATGTTGAGGTGTTTCTTTTCAATGTAAACAGTCAAAACTTTTTTTTTTTTTTTACATTACACTATTTAGACATTTATGAGCACATAACCCAACCCCTGCCCCTAAACCTAACCATTTGTCAATATAAACTAGGGGTGGGAATCTTTCGGTATCTCACGATTTGATTCAAATCAATTAATTTATCTTTAATCACGATTCACAATTTTTCATCTTTTGTGCCCACTGGACATCAAACGCACCACTATTTTAATACAAAAATACCCCAGTCTATAGTTGTCCTGACTCAAGAAATCAGTGTTTCCTATTAACTATTAACTTCCTAATAAATCTAAAATAAAAATCTAAATCTAAAATCCCCATTAGGGATGTGTCCGACCACACCGTGAAAGAACTGACATGTATTAACCCCTAAATACAATTCCTAAATAAAAATATATTTCAATGCTTTCTCTCGCAATTATATCATTGGGTAATTATATTGTACACAAACTGCAGGCATCAGGGAGCCATTATTAATATACGGCGCACTGAAACCGCTTTTGAAGACGCATTTGTATTTTACTTTCACTTTTGAGATTCGCAATCACATGGAGCAACAGTAGGCTTACTTATCACAATTTTTACAAGATTAGATGTTTGTCAGTGATGTTTAGGATCTGCAAATCATTTGCCATTATCCTATTAGTCATCTCTTCTTACTGTTTATGTGTCAAGTAAAATATATTATGTACTCTAACGTAACAGGCTACTGCTAGCGCCGATAACCACCCTTTAGTGGCTTAGAACGCGTTGTTTGTTTTCCTTTATGAAAACTTCCCAAAATAACAAAAGATCGATAATTAATATAATATTTTTCCAAACATTTGCTCCTGCTGAAAATGGGGCAGGATTTATTTATTTTTCCTCCTCCATTGTAGTTGCTGTTTTATTATGACCACATCATGCTATTATTATTATTGTCGTATTAACTAGCAAATCTTTTTCAATTTTTTTGAAATTTGTGAATCGATGCGAACCAGGAGAAGACTGAATCGCGATTCAAATGTGAATCGATTTTTTCCCCAACCTCTATATAAAACACAGGATAGGGCGCCCCCATGGGTGGGGTAAAGAAAAGATAAATTAAAACATTAAAGGAAAAGTCCACTTCCAAAACAAAGATTCACATATAATGTACTCACCCCCTTGTCATCCAAGATGTTCATGTCTTTCAGTCGTAAAGAAATTATGTTTTTTGAGGAAAACATTTCAGCCTTTTTCTTCATATAATGGACTGATATGGTGCCCTGATTTTGAACTTCCAAAATACAGTTTAAATGTGGCTTCAAACGATCCCAAGTGTGGTTGTAAACAATCCCAGCTGAGGAAGAAGGGCATTATCTAGCGAACTCTGAGTTCAGGGAGAGCAAGACAAGATGAGCGTTTGCCATTTAAAACAATATAAATTGTATTATTTTTATGAAAATAATAAGAGCCTTCTTTTTCTCAGCTGGGATCATTTACAACCGCATTTGAGATTGTTTGAAGCCGCATTTAAACTGCATTTTGGAAGTTCAAAATCGGGGGAACCATATCAGTCCATTATATAGAAAAACACTTAAATATTTTCCGCAAAAAAATAATTTCTTTACGACTGAAGAAAGAAAGACACGAACATCTTGGATGACAAGGGGGTGAGTACATTATATGTGAATCTTTGTTTTAGAAGTGGACTTCTCCTTTAAAGGGATAGTTCACCAAAAAAAACATTTTGTCATCATTTACTCACCCTCATGCAGTGCTGGACTGGTAATCTGGCATACCGGGCATTTCCCTGGTGGGTCGACACACTTTTGGGCCGGTACAATCCCCTCCCTGACCTGACGTTTTGTTTTTATTCAAAACAACGAGATGGGGTAGCCTATTCACACACTATTGTTTTATTTTGAGAGTTTGCAATACTTAGTTAACTTTCAATATTAAAGATACCAGTACTGTAATCTGTGTTTAAAAAATCATAATTTATTAACTTGTTCTCCACCTCCCTCTCTTATTCTTATAAAGGTTGGATTCTTTGAGGAGGTCTTAGTGTGAAGATTACTGGCAACATTTAGTAGTAGCATATATGATGTATACAGTTGCATACTTATTTTTATTAATTGAATATTACACTTTGACCCTTTAGCTTCTTTTCTTTGGGATATATATATATATATATATATATATATATATATATATGGTAGGCTATATCTATGTGATGATGGGCCGCCTGGACCAAAAAATGCCAGGGACGTTGCAGCCTAGATGTTTATGTGTATTAAATTCTATGTTGAATCAAAGAAGATATTTCTTTCTAAAACTACAATTTGTACAGTGTCTACATGATACTTTCTCATTTAACACAACAATAGCTTGTGGGTATTTTCAGTCAAATTTATTTTGCGATTAATTAGATGAATCGACTGACAGCCCTAATTTTTAGGTAAACTATCTCTTTAATGGTACTAAGGCTGAATAAGAACAACCTGAGAAAAAGCTTTTTCTTTAATTTTGTTTTTCATGGTTTAAATAAAATGTTCTGTATGTTTCACTGGAACTAATCTAATATGAAATAAATGTATAGTTTTCATATACAGCTGCACAAATCTAATCATATTTAGACCTCACTAAGTTTAGACATGTAAATGTCAATAGCCAGTCTGACTCGACTCATTCGGTCCATATGTACAAACTGCTCAACAATCCATTCTGTACTCAGCAATTTCCTATACAGCAAAAACACCATCAGTTCCTCTCCAGAGACCTCGAGAGCGACCATCTCTAGCTGACAGTAACCAGAGCACCATACGGTTCTGTTTCTAATGCACAGATGTTCTATGCAAATCCACTGGAAGGCCACACAGAGGAGCATATACATGCAGTGTGGCCGCAGGCCTGCAGTAAAAGCCCCATGGAGTTTTCTAGAACGGGGCCAAACCAAACACCTCGAACCCCCAAATCCACACAAGAGCTCTGGCTTTAGGGGAATTTGTTCATGCAAATATAATCCATTTCCTCTTACAAAACAGCACCACATGGACTGCAGGCTGACCCCAGACCCAAACCAGAAGTCTGAACTCAGAGCATGGCCTTCTAATGGACGCCAGTGTTTATTTTACAGTTTCAAAGGTTTGAAGAGACATATAACCTCTCTGCAATGCATTACTTATATTATGTTATATTATTAATATAACATTACTCTAACATTTCTTATAATAACACTGAGCAGTTCATGCCCCTCTTTGTCTTATACTTAAATTGTCCTAAAAATCTGAATAAACTGGAATTATTCAACGTAAATTAGGCTTTTCACACTATGTTTAACCTTTACACATGAAAGGGTGTTAGTATGTCTTTTAAATGTGTATTTTAATGTTTTTTTAACACTAGAATTTGACGTTTCTGATGTGTCAACCCTGATTTGTGTCGCCAAATGTATACAGTGTAAAAAAAAAAAACAATGCAGTGGTAGAACAGTTTAGGGGTACGGCAAATTCTTTAACAACAGATGACCAATCACAAACTAAATAAGGCTTTTCTCTCATTTTTTTATGTACAGAAACCAGACTGCAGCTTGTTTCGGTACCTGATGGAAATGCGTAAAAATATATTTTATTTGCACAGAGGATCAAGTAGTTATTAAAACTGTACTTACTGTACTACTAGATTGGAGGACATTACCAGAGATGCTATGCTCATGCCACTGTCTAAAACTATTTTACACAGCATTCCCCTGTGAAAATTTACAATTAAATGTAAATGTATTATACTTTAAATTTATATTAAATGCAGTTAGTTGAACTTTAATTTTTTTTGTCCCACTTAAGTTAGATTTAAGTACAGCTTTAAATATAATTTCATAATTACTTCTACTGTCTTTGAAATATGGTTAAAATGTACTTCTGAATTCTGAGCATTTATTAAACTAAAGCACTGTTTATTATGACTATATGCAATTTGAAACTTGTATGTCACGTATGTAAATACATTTGTAACTAAGTACATTCAATATCAAATAACACACTACAGTTAAAATCATGATCATGTACTTTAAAAGTGCAAAGTACTTAAGTGAGTTAGGAAACATAGTCATGAAAGTGCACTTAAGTGGCCTTTTTACTTCATTAATATTATATTATCTGCAAGTAGAGTTTTTTAAATACTTTTTTAAGATTTAGTACGCTATAACTGCACATTCAGTACAATTAAGCACTTTTTTTCTCAAGGGTTTTGCTAATTCTTCATGATGATTATGCATGTATCTTCATGAGCTCATATTAATTGAGAGACTAGATGGAAAATTAAAAATGGAATATCAAATTTTGCACTGCAGGAACATTTAAAATGAACTTGTGATGTTAAAGGTGATTTAGAAAAGTGAAAAAAAAGAAAAACGGTGACTGATAACATATGCACATTTTCCCTTATACATTCATATAATCCTTAACTGGTGTCGCACAACGCATCAAACTAACCATGAATATGTAAATGAGTTAACCCAGAGTTTACAGTTGCTAAATGTTCTAATTTAATTTTAATCTTATTTAAATAGACCTCCACAGCTCTTTCACAAACATCATCTTTTCAGCACAGGTCTTACGATCTTGTTCTCATTTTACAGCATGTCCATATGCTGCAAACATCACTGACTTCAGAACAGCACATATAAGCAACACAAACCCGCTTTGTGATTGAGACGTGGTTGAATCATCAAGCCTGACCCCTACTGGTCTGAACTCACTCTGCACTCTGAAGAGGAACATGAACTTCACAAAGTCACCAAGAAAAAAACGATTAAATCAGGTTCTGGCAGAATTTTAGAGATAACAGGAAAAACAAAGAACAATGAAAATATATGCTAATTAAACCCACCAGGTATTTTGCCCGGCAGATTAAAATGATCAGGTGATTTTTATGTACTGAGGATTATATAAATAAAGTTTTAGTGATTCTTTGCTGCACATTAGATTTATCAACCCTTTTCTTATGAAGAACCATTTGTTTTTGCAAACAGTCCTTGAGTTTGCAAGTTCTTGAGAATTCATTGTAGATTCTTCAAATCACTGTGTTGTGATTCAAGTTTTTTTTTTGTATTTTTTAATCTCTAAAGCCTAATACTGCATTTGTTTCAGTAAAAATACAGAAAAAACAACAGTAATATTGTTCAATATTATTACAATTTATAATTACAATAAATAACTATATTCTATTTAAATGTATTTCGAAATGTCATTTATTCCTGTGATGCAAAGCATTACTCCAAATATGCTGATTTGGAGCTCAAAAACATTTTTACTTTCATTATCAATATTAAAAAACTTTTTTTTTTTTAAAGAAAACATGATTGATAAATAAATAGATGAATGAATGAATGAATGAATGAATGAATAAATGAATGAATGAAACTGTGGTATTGTGGTAAATAGTGTATGTTTCAATGTGGGTTAAAAACATAGTTTCCTGTTAACAATACGCATTCACGTTTTAGCACTGTTAATTTCATTATTGCTTATTATGAATGTTTATTTTAATGTTCAGAATCGGGAAGCATGAACATGTGTACTTCAAAATCCACTTAAGTAATAAACCATCCAAACCCTTTTTCATTCCATTTTCAAAATCCTATGATTTGGAACTAAAGGGAAGCAACTTGTCTTTCTCTCCCTACACACACACCTCAAAAGTGACCAATAAAACTCTCCTATTCCATTTAGCAAAGTATCCAACACTTTATTATAAGCTGAACACATTAATTTAAAAACACGGTACTTCAAATCTTTTCATTCAGGTCTGACTAAACACATTCATTAACAGGTAGCCGAAGGCAGCAGCCAGCCACATAATGGCTTAACTAAAGAGACGTATGAAAATACACATCTTATAATTACCCAGCGTGCTCCTATTCACACCTCACTAAGTCGAGTGACCGTCTAGCAACTCTCGGTTGTATTAAGCACCTGGCTGGCAGAGCGATTGCAGAGGAAAAGCAGTTTACTGGGCTAAATAGCTGCTTTTCTTCCTCGGGGTATTTGAGAATCTTATCGCTGGAATATCCCAAACTCCAATAGATAGCAGAGAAGCAGCGGGAGCCTAGCGGACAGCTTAGAGGAAATGAAAACACATCCATCCACAGCTCTATCCTTCCTTTCTATTCCACTATTCTTCTGCCTGAGATCAGCCACTCCACAGATAATGGGGGGAGAGATTTGTATTTATAAAGAAAGGGAGAGAGAAACAGAGAAAGACAGAGAGAAAGACAAAGAATGTGGCCACAGTATCTGAATTCAGCTCACTTATTTGAGTTTGAACATCCACAACAGCACGTTCACGCAATCATACTGTAACATCAGCAGGTCAGAACAGACAGTTTCAACGGGCTGCTGAATTTCCATAAACTCAAAACTTAAACATGATATTGCAAACCCTTTTCACAAATCGGTGTCCCATTTGAAGCAATGCATTTAAAGAGAGAATTTATATATATCCCACAATGCTCTGTGTTCACAGCATTTGTTATGAGAGTCTACTATGTAAAGTACTGTTTAAAAATTTTAAGCTTTTTTTAGGTTTCTTATCAAGGTGGCATTACATGTAATCAAGTCTGCATTTATTTGATCCAAATAATGTAAACCGTAATATTATGAAATATTATCACAATTTGAGAAAACAATTTGTCTACTTGAATATATTGTGAAATGTAATTTATTTCTGTGATGTGAAGTTGAATTTTCAGCATTATTACTTCAGTCTTCATGATCCTTCAGAAATCATTCTAATACGCTGATTTGCTGCTCAAGAAAAGTTTTTGATTCAGTGCTGAAAACATTTGTGCTGCTTAACATTTTTGTGAAAACAGATTTTTTAGGGTTATTATTATTATTATTATTATTTTTTTTTTTATTAGGGTTTTTATAAAGTTATTTATTAGGAATTTTTAATATTATTAATGAATATTTCAAAAGAAAAGCATTTTGTTGAATATTAAAATATAATTTAGGGCTGGCAAATGATTAATCCTGATTAATCGCATACAAAATAAAAGTTTGAGTTTGCCTGTGTGTAATTATTATGTATATATAAATACAAGCACATTCATATATATATTTAAGAAATATTTACAAGTATATGTATTTATATAATTTTTATAGAATTTTTATTATATATAAATAAAAATATTTTGTACATAACATATTTCTCTTGCATCCTATATGTGTGAAAATATACATCAGCATATTCTCTCAGCAGTTCTGTGGACCTCAGATTGACCTTTAACATCAAAGCAAAGTGACATACTAAGAGAATCAATCTTATTACAATAGGTGTCTGGGCTTAAGTGTGAACATCACTTTCAAATGACTGCTTTATGTTTTACAACAAACATTTACAACAACAACTCTTAACGTTTTACAATCCACCATCAGGAATCTGAATGTAGCTCTCACTCATTAGCCCTGACATGACCCAGTGACCTTTGGACGGTGAAAATGGGGTGTGAAACATCTCAAGAAATTGGGACCATTTGAACACCATTACTGCATTTCTATCATGACAACTCTCAGAAGATTTTAGTGTGGTAATGGATATGATAATGTTAAAGGGGTCTTATTATGCTTTTTCACTTTTTGAACTTTAGTCAGTGTGTGGTGTGTATATTTGGGCATAAAAAA
>JAHKKF010493934.1:0-14845 GCA_019740295.1 Labeo calbasu | reverse complement strand
ATAACCTCTTTAAACAGTTTTTTTTTTTTTATTATTATTTATTTTTTTAAGTTGTGGTACTTTTGTCTAAAATTTCATTAGCATTTGACAAGGCTGCTGGGTGACAATTCAAAGTAGTTTTTCCAAGTAGTCTTTTTTTCCCCTCAAAAGTACTGTTAAGAATTGTTAAGAAGATAGTTCACCCAAAAATAAAAATTACTCTATAATTTACTCACTCTCAAGCTATCCTAGGTGTATGACTTTCTTCTTTAGATGAATATGATCGGATATATTAAAAAATGTCCTGGCTCTTCCAAGCTTTCACTGCCAGTGAATGGGTGTAGAAAATTTGAAGCAAAATAAAGTGCATCCATCCATCATAAAAAGTGCTCTACATAGCTCCATAGGTTAATAAAGGCCTTCTAAAGTGAATCAATGTGTTTGTATAAGAATAATATCCATATTTAAAACTTTGTAAGCCGTAATCTGTACTATCTCTTTAAAAATGGTATCATTTAGTGGACTATGAATCATAAAATGTCCAAATTAAAATTGAGTTTAAAGTTGCTTGTTCAGTCTGCAAAATTGAATATTCACGTCTTGTTTTTCCAGAGAACAAAGTGAGCCCAGATGTAATGCCTGCTGGGAAAGGCTCGGTGCTCCCGTCCTCTATAGGCAGCTTATACAGCTACATCAAGAATGTGGTTCAAGGCGATGCAGGTGAGAGATCCACTTCAGCCAGACATGATTTTTAAAATGAAATCATTCATTGTCCAGTAGAAATGATGATCTTGCACTGGTTTTGAGGAGTTCAGTTCTTTTTTTTTTTTTTTTGTTATAGAAGTGGACATGAATGTGCTGGATGAGGAGTTGATAAGACT
Organism: Labeo calbasu; assembly: GCA_019740295.1. Classification (NCBI taxonomy): domain Eukaryota; kingdom Metazoa; phylum Chordata; class Actinopteri; order Cypriniformes; family Cyprinidae; genus Labeo; species Labeo calbasu. The sequence goes on along the minus strand of JAHKKF010493934.1, from coordinate 13,985 downwards.
CTTGGCTTGGCAGAGGATCCAACAGCTGTTGTCTCCCAAATCACTTCAACCCTCAAATAAATGTGGGATTCCTCCACCCGTCACTGCCTCTGTCCCTAAACCTTCCCCTCAAGCAGACGGTAACAAAACTCACCAATCACGTCACACTGAAGCTGTGCTTTTGGCCCCTCCAGTCATAACAAATCAAGTCTCTTTTGCAGCACAAAAAAGGGACGTACAAGCTCGAGCAGTACTATGTCCTTTAATAGGAAAAGGGGCAGCTATCAACATGTGCTATAGGACTCTGTACATAGGAACAGGTACGGTTTGCCACAAGCAACTTTGTTTGCATTCTTTTGAATACGATTCATTGAGGTTTTACCTTTGTTTTTGTTTCAGGTGCTGATATGGATGTGTGCCTTACAAACTACGGTCATTGCAATTATGTTTCTGGGAAACATGCCTGCATCTTTTATGATGAAGTGAGTGTTATCCGCAATTATGACTCATTTAAGCCTCTTGGAGGCTCATTTTTATTTAATTGTCCAGATTTAACAGATCAAGGGTGATGAGTGCTTCTAAATGTAATTTAATCTCTTGTAGAACACGAAGCATTATGAGCTTCTGAACTACAGCGAGCATGGGACGACTGTAGATAACGTGCTTTACTCGTGCGACTTCTCCGACAAACCAAACATCACTTCACCCGGTGGGCTCGCGTCCAAAGTACAAAACAGCATCAGTGAGTACCACCCATGTCTTGTTTTTGTAACGTGTGATACGCTTGTAGTAATCTGGTTTGGCAAATCCACAGGAGGTAACCGATCAAGGAAGCCGCTTGGTGAGATGTGCGCGGAGACGGTGCTGATGCCCGCAGGTGGTGTGATGAGCTGCCTGGCTCAAGGAGGACCCAAATCACCTTGCAACTGTAAAGCCAGCAGCTCCAGCTTGATAGGAGGAAGCGGAGCTGGCTGGGAGGGCACTGCGCTGCTTCACCACAGCAGCTGCATCAAAGTGGGCTGCATGCAGTTTCTGTTCAGCATTACAGAATTTGCAAGCAACCAACCCAAAAAAGAGGAGACGTCCACCAGCGTTAGCCAAGAAGAGACTGAAGTGGTTGATGCACAGACTCCCAAACTCCACCAAATGCCAGTGCTACAGTCCAAGTCTGTATCATAACCCCTTCTCTCCTTTCAAAATACAATGGACAGTAATGCAGTTTGGATTTGAGGAACTTTGATAAAGCGGTTAATGCATTTGTATGGAGGTATTTTGGGGTCTGGGTGTTACGGACAAAGTGTTTGCACATTACATTTCTATCATTTTTTTTTTATGCAAAACCTTTTGACTGAGAAGCAGCCGTTCGATTTTCCCCTAAACCTCACTTGTCGACACCACACCCTGTATACTTTGTGTCAGTACAAGGGGTTTTTATGTACTCTTTTGAACAATGTATTTACTCTGAAATATTTTATTTTGTTATAAAAATGTATTGTTCTTTTTCTGCAGTTTTTGCACACTAGGTAACTATATGCAGAAGTGCATACATGTGCAAATACCTTTGTAGGATTTATTAGCAGAATCATTGAGCGTTCTAGTTTCTTCTGGAACTGTCTGTTTCTCTGTAGTGTTAGAGCCTCTGGAGCCTTAGTTGTGAAGTTCATTTGTGTATAAAGCTAGTTGTTTAACTAAAATTGTCTCATTTGGTCATGTACATGTGACTGAAGTGTCATTTTGTCAGCAAGAAAACGTCTGACATGTATGTCATTACATTGTAAATATATAAAGATTTTTAAATAACAGACTATTTTTTGTATTTAGTTCAACCAGAAATGAAATTTGTAATATTTACTCATCCTCATGTTCTTCCAAGTGTGTATGACTTTGCTCTATGGATCTCAAAATAATGTATTTTGAAGAATGTTTGGTGACCAATGAATGGACAAAAAAAAAAAAAAAAAAGAGAGACTTTGTTCAAAATATCACAAACACTTTACAACAAGGTTCATTAGTTAAATAAATTAGTTAACATAAACTAAGAATGAACAATACTTCTACATCATTTAGCAGTCTTTAGTGTTCATTACGCATTTACCAATGTGTTATTAAAATCAGAGATTGTTTGTTCGCAAAAGCATAAATTAACATGGATTAAGCCTTGACGTCTTCTGACTCGCAATTACGCGCTTACGTGGCAACACTTGACGTTTAAACAGTGCTTAAATGAGTCTGCGGTGGTCAACAGGGTTACCAGGTTTTCACAGCAAAACACGCCCAATTGCTACTGAAAACTAGCCCAAAAGTAGACGAATCGCGTTTCGAGGGGGTCCCCGGAAAAAATCGCATTCTGAGAGGTAAAATGCACTTTCCCCTGGTAAAATGAGCATTCCAGGGGCTAAATATTACGTTATTGGGATCGCTTCCACCCGCGGCAACAGTGTTACAGTAGCCGGTTTTCCCGCGGAATTTGGCAACACGGGTAGTCAAGTCGTAGCTTTCAGAAAATTGCCCATTTTTAATGTGTAATTATGTTCTATGAAGACGCGAACGCTTTTGCAAGCTAGAATCTCGTAATTACGGTAATCTAATTATGGCTTGACATGAACGCGTCTTTTGTGATGCGCGCTCCAACAATGAAATATCACTTTGCTGCTTAGCATTGTCAGTTTCACTCGCTGTTGTAGGCCTTATCCTTAAAGAAAGATGCCAAATTCAACAACTTTGAGGAAGAATTGTGCTTTATGTGAGTAGGTAATTGGTCCTAAAATATTTCATCAAACATGCCTGTGGAATTTCAGCAACAAAGTAGTTCTGCGCCAAGGCGGAGGAAAATTAATAGTTCCCACAAAAACGAAAATTATATTGTTTACTCACCCTTAAGTTGTTTCGAAAATGTATGAATTTCTTTTACCTGGAAAATAAAAAAATATTGTGAAAAATGTTAACCAAACAGTTAACGGTAGACATTGACTTCCATAGTATGGGGAAAAAAAATACTATGGAAGTCAATGGCTATCTTGCACCGTTTGGTTAACAACATTCTTTAAAATATCTTCTTATGTGTGTTAAGCAGAAGAACAAACTCACAGGTTGGGCAACCTGAGCGTGAGTAAATAATTTTAATTTTGGGGTGTACTATTCCTTTAAGAATGTATGTAATAGTGAAGAGGTAAACAAGGGAATTTACGTGGAGGATTGATTACAGGTGAGTATTTTTATTATTATTATTATTATTAGGTTTTTATTTGTTTGTTTATTTTCCTCAAAAGTTCAGTTACGTTTGCAGCTCTGTCAGATGATTTTCCAGTCACCTCTATTTACTTAATCATGACTTCTGCTAAAATTATTTAGCCTGCTGTTAAGACATTGGATTCATGTGGTACTAAATCTTTTATACAGTTTTATAGAATTAAATATGTTAATCTTTAACTACTGTGACCATATTTGATTATCAGGGTTAAAGAAAACATGTTTTGCCATGAGCTCTGTTATAGTCTAAAGTGAATGTTTTTATTTTCATGCTAAATTTAGAAGTTGTTTTATTATTGCCAACGTATACGTTTGCATAATATGATGTTAAGATGTTTATTTTACGTTTTTTGGTGGAAAAATGAGTCATTTCCATAAGACATTTCTGTAAATGCTATCATATAAGAGCAAACAAGTATAACAAATACTGTCCTGTCCTGACCCCGAGTATTACAAAAATATTATGTTAAGTGCATCAATTTTTTAAAACGTTCATTTTACGTCATTTCCCTTAATGAACAACCTAGATTTGATTTCAAATGACATTACAAAAGCAACTCATCCTGTTGATCCGGTTTGTGCAACAGGCTGTGTTTGGCAAATATGGCAACCCCAGATTAGGCACTGGGATATTGTGGATTTTTGTTTTCGTATGCTACTCTTTATATGCTGTATTTCACATTCGAAATGGCAGAAGAGATATTGCTGATCGCGGGTGTTGTGATTGCGGTGCTGATGATATTTCGTATGTATGTACGTGGAGAGCGATGCAAAAGTAAGACAAAACTTCATGGCAAGACGGTCATCGTTACAGGTAAACTCGCCGCCTTTTTATTTCTTTTGTTAAATGTGTTTTAAGTCAATATGTTTGTAAGTCATTCAAAGCACTTACTGTAAACACTGTGGCGGTGTGCAGGTAGCAACACGGGCATCGGTAGAGCCACGGCGGAGGATTTAGCGCGGAGAGGCGCTAGAGTCATTCTGGCCTGTCGAAACCAAGTACGCGGCGAAACTGCTGTTGCTCTGGTGCAAAGAGTGAGGACATTGCCTTAAAATCTCCTTACCTGTGAGTCTAAGTTACTAAATAGATCATATTATAGTTATATATTATGTTTTTGTCTTCACTCAGGAGAGTGGAAGTAAAAATGTGGTGTTCATGCAGCTGGATTTGGCCAGTTTGAAATCAGTACGCTCCTTTGCAGAAACTTTCCTCAAGACAGAGAGAAGATTGGATATTCTCATCAACAATGCAGGTTGAGTTTTTGTTTTATTCACATGCATATCATAAATTAAAATATAGGAATAGTTAATTCCATATTTTAATCATATACACACTAGCATACAGAAGTCTATTTGTTTTTGCAAGACGTCTCTTCTAACCAGTTCATTTAGAAACATTTGTAACAGAAATCTTGTAACATTACGTCTTTTCTGCCACTTTTGCTCAATTTAATGTATCCTTGCTGAATAAGTCTTCATTAATCACTAACCCAAAACTTTTGAAAGTTAGTGTATATTAACATACATTAATAAAACCCCCACAACATTTTGTGTGGAATCCATTATATCACTGCATCTAAAACCATTCGGTTGCTCGTTTTGTGAGGAATATTTAATCAAAATGTATGCCAAATCAGTGTTTTAGACAGACATCTATATCAAGTCTATCTATAATGCGTGCAATCTGTATTTCAGGAGTTTATATGCAGGGCACTACTGAAGATGGTCTTGGTCTTATGTTTGGTGTCAACCACATTGGTCACTTCCTTCTGACTAACCTGTTGTTGGACAAACTGAAAGAGTGTGCGCCAAGCCGCATCGTCACCGTATCTTCATATTTACATAATTATGGTAACCTTGACTTTGACATTCTTCGCACTCACAAGGAGTTTGAAGTAGGCGAGTCTCCTGCGAGTCTCTTCCGGATATATTCGCACAGCAAACTATGCAATGTGCTCTTCACACATGAGCTCGCAAAGAAGCTACAAGGAACCAACGTGACCTGTTACAGCCTCCACCCAGGTTTGTCTAACGTCATATTGGTATTTGAGTTTAATAAAGAATTTATATTAGTCAACACAAGAACAAATGTTTGACTTTACAGTGTGTATTTTTTGCAACGGCTAACCATCCATACATTTGTGTGTTCTAAACAGGTGTTATAAGTTCTGATCTCTACCGTAATATGAATAAAATGACTAGGAGGTTATTGAAACCCATCGCAGCTCTGTTCTTTAAGGATGTAGAGGCCGGTGCCCAGACGACTCTACATTGTGCTGTGCAGGAGGGCATCGAATCCCTGAGTGGCAGGTATTTCTCCAACTGTGCTGTGCAGAAAATGAAGGCCAAGGCTCAGGATGATGCTGTGGCCAAAAAACTGTGGGAAGTGAGTGAAATATTATGCGGCCTGTCCTGAATCCACTCGGATATTACAGCTGCTCAAGCGCAAAGAAAATGGCGGACAGTATACAACTGGCTGAGGGCTGAAAAATATGATAAGATGGGACAGTCCGTCAGCGGTCGTGTTTCCATTGCAGTTTTGTGAAATATTCGTTTTTTTTTAATTGCCTGGGAGCAATTGGGAGTTTTTGTTAAATTGACACGTTTACATAGGCGTATTTTCGATTTGCACAATTTGAAGGGTAATGGAAACACAGCTTGTGTCCACACACTGCTAAGACACAATTATATGCAAACACCATTTAACAGTGAATTTTGCATTTAATGTCCCATTTAAAGTTAAACTTAACATAATTGTTTACACTTGTTGTGATTTTTGTAATATGTACTAGTTAAAAAAAATTGTCTTTGCATTTGGTGATTGTGTGCCGTTTACAATTAATGTGATGCATATTACCTTCAGAGAACCATTAGATAACTCTAAAGTTTTGTGAAATACAGCTATGCTATTTAAAAAAAAAAAAATCAAAAGTGATTTGTCTTTGTAATGCTTTGCATAAATTGTCCCACTACCTGACAGATAGCTCTAACATAGATGTCTTGAGAAATCAAGCCTGTCTTTTGGAAAGTTGTAGTCATTGTAAGCTGCCATTTTCTGTCCATTTATCTCTTTGCTTCTTTGGGTTTGTTTTGTCTTTGTAGGGCAGGGTTTTTTTTTTTTTTTTTTTTGTAGCATATGGCCAATTTTAAGATTTTATTGCAAGTGATGAAAGTTAGTTTTTCTTATAAGATGAAGTAGCCTGTTTGATTCAGAATAAAGAGAATATAAAACACCTACATACCTGAAAATGTGTCTTTTTGTTATATTTAAAGGGTTTCGTGAACTTTTCATGAGAATGGATGAGGCTTAGAGACATGAATATACCATACAAATTATATACACTTTTTGTTTTTTGTTATAAACATAAACAAGTACGTTTGCTAGGAGCTTTTTCTCACTATATTGTTGTATTTGCCTTTTTAGACATATAAAAAATGGTAAAATAATATAAGATTCAATATGTTAACACTAGGTATTATGAACAAAAATAAAGCAATACTTAACAGCATTAATTATTCTAGTTTACTGTTAATCTCTACATATAATGCATTTTTTGTGTGTAAATTGTATAAATTAGTATTAACATATTATAAACAAACATGAATTAACAGTATTTAAATTTAGTATTTAAAATTAACCTAGATTAATAAATTCTGTAAAAATTACTCATTATAGGTCATGACACCTAAAGCGATAGCTATTAACCAACTGAACCTTATTTTAAAGTTCTGACATGCAAAACTGTCAAATATAGTCCTTATGTTGTAATCATAGACTAAAAAATATGGACGTAGTGACCGTGACGTCATCTGTAGGTTTCTGAAGAGCATTTTTGAAGCTCTCAGTGGGCGGGAGTCGGCCGTCGCCATCTTGGAATCGCGTCACTGCGCGTCACTCCCGGATAATCGAAAATGGGCAGGGCAGGACGTGGGTGGAGCTGGTTGCTGAAGCCACGCCCACCTAGCGCGACGGTGGTGACAGCCGCGGCAATCCACCTGTCACTCAAGTGGCCACGCCCTAAATTATGCAGCACTTTAAGGCTCCAAATAATTTAAACGGATGAGTTATAAAAAAAGTCACCCCCCTCACAGTTGACATGAAGGGCAAAATTAGCTATATAGACCGAAACCACTTTTTGTACCAGGCTGTAAACATTTTTTTTTTCTGCTGTAAAGTTGGGCATTTTACCATTGGGAGTCTATGGGATTGACTCCCTTTTGCAGCCAGTCTCTAGCAGTCAGTCGATTAATTGCAGTCACTTCCATGTTGGTTTCAATAGAGAACGGGAGGTTGCCGCTTGGTTGTAATACTAACCTTATATTGTCATTATTATTATTAAACTTAAGTTGTAATTGCTGCTGTTTGTTGTGCCTGCTTGAATACATGACGTTAAGTAACCACTTAATTTGTATCGCATTACAGCTGTATATTACTGCCATATGGACATTACTTTGATAAACAGCTACGGCTGATAATACTTCACAATTGTACCAACTGTATTGTGAAAAGTGTTGTACAAATAAACTTGAATGAATAAAAAGGAATGAATAATGTGTAACTGTAAAAAAAAGTGTTAAACACAACAAATATTATGCACAATTATTTATTTATAATTATTTATTGATCCGTGACAAACCAAATGAACAAATTCAAACTCATGGTGTAGCCATCACCCTTAATTGTGTTGAGTTCCTTGTGTGATTTCATAACTGAGCTATCTTTTGCTGTAGAGCAGCTTTCATGTCTGCACAATTCAAATTGTCTGTGATTGTAGTGAAGAAGTGACGCGTGTTGAGTCCCTGCAGGGCAGTGCAGCTGTCGGGATATGCTGAGAGCACAGCCTCATAGTGGGTCAGAATCTCCAGGGCACAAAGGAACAGTGCCTCTGGCTGGCCAGGTATCATCACCTGCACGTGGAGCACATGACAGAAGAGCTGAGTCAACACAAACAGAACTTCCTGACAGCATGCTCCAGAGGTTTTGGAGGATGGCGTAGTGGGAATCTTCTCAGTGACCGAGCTAATAATGCCCCTCATCGCATTGGCGTAGAGCCTTCCCGTATGCACCCAGCCTTGAGGTGGAAGCCAATCAGAACAGCTGGAACTGCAGAGCAGCTGGAAGATTCGCAGAAGAAACACTGACAGGCGCAACTCACCGGCAAATGAACGTAGATCGAGTAACGGAAGGAAGTCAACGTATTCTAAAGAGTATGGCACATAGAGTTTGCCTGACTGTAGAAGTTCTTGTAACACTTTCAGAAGTCTTTCCCATTCACCAGACGTGCACCATGGGAGAATCTGACATGCTGCAACTAACAGGCCCTTGCTGAACATGTTGACTTCATCTGGTTTCAGCAGGTTTAGTGCAAGAGTTTCCAGCATTGCCTCATGAACACGGTCTGACATAGCACAGCATTCGAACCATGCTACAAGTCCAGTGCCTTGCCCATACTGAGGCAAGTCCAGGCCGGACCATTCCCGCTCAGGAAGATCACAAACTAACAACAGAGAGTTTGGAACTTCATACTTGAAATGGTTCCCCCACACATCCTTCAGGTAAAAACGCACAATCCAATCCAGTTCCTCCACTTTGCTGTAGAGCCAAAAGAGAGCTCTGGACCAAGCATCCGGTGCACGGGTCACTTCCTTGCCAACAATTTTTCCTAGCGTGTGCAGGACATTTAACAGCAGCTCTTTAGACTCAATGGAGATGAGCATCTCACTCTCTGCTGGATGGTCCCAGCACCTACTGCACTCATTCAAGAGTTGAGCCAGACAATATAAAAGCGGGAATGGAGAGCAACTCATTATCCAATGCGCTGAGTCACTCCTGGTCTCCTGGTTCAGGGTGCATTGAAGAAGTCGGAGACAAAACTCTACGTTGCAAGAGCTGGAAGATGCTGGGAGAAGATACGGCTGGACAAACACATGCAAGACTTCTTCCGGAGGAAGAAAACTTAGCTTTTCTCCTGTGCTTCCAGTTATGTTGCACTTCATCAGCTCACCCAAGAATTGTAGAAATTGGTTCTCCTCTTGAAGTGAGGACAGCTTGCTCCATACAGTGTCCTGCAGGCATCTACACAGCAGGTTGTCTTTGTGAACTTCTGATGAAGACATAAGACCCGAGAGCTGCTGGAGGATCTTGGCTATCAGAGTGTGAGCTCCGAGGTTGACAACAGCCATGTGGCAGCATCGCCGCAAAGTGGCTTCAGGATTCTGGAAAGCCACTCGGGCCACAGCAGAGACTGCTGCATCAAGGCTGCTGTTTGCACCACTCTGAATGATGCTGTTGAAGGCCAGATTGAGCTCCTCTGAAAAACCTGTAGTTACAGAACTTGGAAGAAATCCGTGAAGACCTTTTCTGGAGATGGAGAGCATTTCTGAAAGCGTAGCATTCTTGTCAGGTAAGGTCAAGTTGGAAAATATGTTTACAATAACATTCTTAAGCTTTTTGCAGTGCTGAACATCAGCGTCACTTTGACATTTAGCAGTAAGTGTGGAGATCAACATCATCAGAAGCTCTTTGGTTTGAAACAAACTCTTATTTCTCTCCAGACACTGAATCCACTCAGTCTCACTGAAGTTCTGACTAAGCTTGGAGGCAAACAGTCCAGGAAGGCCTTCGAACCCCTCAAGATGATGGTCTAAGATGGTGATGGAAATATTTGCTACTTCCTCTGCAGAACTTTCAGGAACAGTGAATGATAAAGACGCTCTTAAGCCTTTCAAAGCTACTGTCAAATTATTCAAAGTCTGTCCACTTCCAACCAAGTCTTTTGCATGGGATGGTTGCTCTAAAGATGTCAGAACTCTATCCAGGCTATCCTTAAGACGGATCACAATGGCACTGAGGTCACTGCTGGACATCTTCAGAAGCCCCATAACCTCCCAGGAGCATATAATCTCAAGTATAACCTGCATGGCCTGGATGAATGTCATTCCAGACGGTTTAGTCTCAGCAGGAGTGAGAGTGGCAGCAAGGTCTCTCTGAGCTTCACGTATGACCTCAACCAGGTCAAAACCATCCATCAATTTGTCTCTCTTTTTAAGGCTTACTGTGCGAGAGATGTTTTGGAGTTTAACTTCTATGGAGAGATCAGTAGCATTACTTATAAGGTAGTTGGTATACAACGTGTCCAGGCAATTAGAGAGAGCAAAATAACACAACTCAGAGGAAGTCAAATGCTCTTTTATTTTCCTGAGCCCCTCAAACAGTACATGCACCATACATGTGGATTCTGGGTCAGGTTTGAATCTTTTTGATGCCAGAGGTGATGGCTCCGACGTGGACATCGTGGAGCGTGAACACTGAGCTGTAAAGAGCTGGTCTAAGGCATCAAGACATCCTCTCTTGCCCTTCAGTAATTCCCACCACACCTCCAACAGCAGCTTCACATCTGCTTCTGTGCTGCTGCTTGTCACATGATCAACTAACAGCTTGAGCTCTTCGCACCGTTCAGCTGGTTGGAAGCACAACAGCAGCTCCACATAGATAGTAGAAAAGCTCATCGACTTCACCAGCTCAAACAGCACAGTATGATTAATATCAGGAAGGCTGTTCTGTACAGCAAACAATGGGTCTTCCTTCCATCTGATATCGATGTCGTCTTTGTTCTTCACTTCTAAGATTTTGCTCCATACAATACAGAGAATCCTCTTTCTCCAATGGACTCTGTCTTTGGAGTCTCTGAGTGAATGTTCGCATATCTCTTTGACTGCGTTAACAATTGGAGATCCAATCCGATCCCAGTCCTCTTTTTTCAGAGACAGCAGTGGCTCAGGTTGGCATTTCTGATTGGCCAGTAAAAATCCTCCCTGTAGCACAGCAGTCTTCTCACAGCTCAACCATGACTCTGAAACAGAAGAGGTGTATCAGGCATTGCATTTTTCAGGCATGATAAATATCTTCACATTGTATTACTGCTTTCTGTTAAGCATAGTTTTCACCAAAGTTTGTTTGTTTTTGTTTTGGTTTTGTTTTTGAAATGGGGCCCTCAAAACGATTAATCGCATCCGAAATAAAAACAATATATGTATGTAATGTAAGCAATGCAGCTGAACCGAACAGAACTTGCCATTTTTGCTGATTATTGCTGCTGAAAATGGTCAATTATTGTCATGTTTTGGGCTGTACTAATCGTTCTGATCTGGAAAAACATTTGGAGTACTATAGACTGCCAAAAATTATAACAAATCAAGGAGAAGAGTGCAAAAACTGTCAGAGGAACAATAGGCATTTGTAGTTGGCCAAACTGAACCAGTATTTCCAGGGCAAAAATTGTTCTTATTTCTGGTCAGGTAGGTAAAATATGACCCTATTATCTTAATTAACATTGCTTGTACGTATCTTTACCACCTATTAGCTCTACACGTTTTTTTTCCGTGGTTTAGACAGCATAAATTAGCAGAACAACGTATTCAGTAGCACATTAACCGTGCAATCCATGCTGTTGTTTACATCTGAGTATATCTAATATGGCTGTGCATCCAGGTAACTGACCAAACCGTGATGTAAGTGCAAACCCTCTATTTAAGAAATGTTTACATGTACATTTATTCATATTTATATATGATATATATATATATATAAATATATATTACAAATATTCATATACATGTCTGTTTGTATGTATTTATACATATTAAAATACACAGTACACACATAAATTACGTAAACACAAACCTTTATTTCGAATGCAATTAATTGTGATTTGACAGCCCTATTTCTAAACAATACAAATACTAATTTAGTTATTGTCCAAAAAAAATAACATGTACATATTTTAGAACATTTTTATGTTTTTGGTTTAAGATATGTTTAACTGTTAGCTAAAATATTTCAGTCTTGAGAATACATTTGGTCTGTTCCATAAATTATTGTGGGATCTACTTAGAACAGAGTAAGATGCTTTGAGAAATCTATCTATAATTTTGAATATATATAAAATGGGACAGTTTATGACTATTTGTCGTTTCGAAATCATGTCATCCTGCGCCATTTTATAATAGAAAAATATAAACTTAATGATAGAATGTTAATCGCAGATAACGTCATGCATAAATTAAATAACGTTCCATGTACCAGTACATTTCATATTAAAACTATAAATTAGATCATTACCTTGATCCATAATTGCTGTGCTTCCAAAGAAACGTCACCAACTGAAGTAATTCATATCCACTGAATCCCCACGCGGAGAAAATGATCACAGCTGTGACGACGCATGCTGTTTTCTGACATTTATTTTATGGAAATCTGAGAGAAATATTAGTTTTGAATGGTAATGCTTAACACGTTTGACTTTCGAGTTTTCAAATGCAGAGCATGTGAGTGCTTCCGTGTCAACGTAGACGGCTGAAGAGAGAAAGAAGCGAGCACAATGTCATGTTCCTCTTCTTGTGTTTCTTTACAGCGCCATCACCCGGATGGTGGGGAATTTCACCTCAGTGAATCGAATCTTTTGAATCACTTCACAAAAAAGATTCATTCAGTGTCGTACAGTGAAAACTAAAAACTTTCATATAAAGTTACCGAGGCCTTCACGATCTACATAACGTGTTGTTGCGCTTTACTAAAATGTGTCGTTCTTGCACATTCATTTCGTTTGTCAAAGTTTATTTAGTGTATGGGAGTGAACGCGAGCGATTCGTTCAGTTTGAAGATTTGAACATAGATTCGTTCACAAACAGCCGAAACAGAACTAGCCATATCATTTTGACGAAACGAAAGAGAAACTACATAGCTTGCATGGCGGTTTTAAGAAACAGGGATGATTGTCCCGAGGACGAGAGCACACATTATGTTTTGGACTTTTGGGGGTCTTATCCTAGCACTTTTATGCTTAGGTATTTATAAATGTGACTTCAAAAGATTATTGCTGTAGAGTCACCGACATATTTTGCCTTTTGGCTTCCTTTACTCCTGTACTCGTGTAATATTATATAAAATGTGTATTTTATATATAAATCGGAACTGTTAGATAAATAAAGCATAATAATTTTGAAGGAAATAACTATTAGAGGAGTTTAAAGTGACCTTTATATAGCAATGTTGTTTATAATGGGAACTGTGTATACTATTACTTCTTCTTTAAGTTTTGTTTAGCTCCGCGTTTCATTCATAGTTAACTGTAAAAAGAAAATTGGGTTTATCCTAATATTATTCCCTTTATTGACTGATTTGTTTGTTTTGAACAGGTGTACATGGCTCACAGTCTCTTTATGATCTTCAGTGGCTTCCTTGTCCGTTTGTGGATGAGAAAGTTCATATAAATGAAGAAGGCCACACAGAAACCAAATATATCACCAGAGAGGCTGTGCTTCAATTTGGCAATGTCGGTGACAAGCCTTTACACCCTACCATTACTTTCCTCGTCACTGGTGAGTGAAGTGATTTGAAGTTCTAACCTTAAAGGCCACTTCCAGAACAACAATTTACAAATAATTTACTCACCCCCTTGTCACCCAAGATGTTCATGTCTTTCTGTCTTTAGTCGTGATGAAATTATGGTTTTTGAGGAAAGCATTTTAGGATTTTTCTCCATATAATGGACTTCATTGGTGCCCCGATTTTGAACTTCCAAAATGTAGTTTAAATGCAGCTTCAAAAGGCTCTAAACGTTCCCAGCCGAGGAAGAAGGGTCTTATCTAGCGAAACGATCGGTTATTTTTTTCGGAAAATAAAAATTTGTATACTTTTTAAGCACAAAAGCTTGTGTAGCACAGGCTCTGGGATGCGCGTCCACGACGCTACGTAC
>JAHKKF010493932.1:0-11944 GCA_019740295.1 Labeo calbasu | reverse complement strand
TGAACAACGGCTGTGTGTGGTATATACGGCTCAACGTGAAATCACGCACCTGATGGCATTTACCGCTGATTACAGAACCGGCTTTACTGACAAAACGCGCAAGCATTTCGGCCGATACGTTTCGGTGCATCCCTAGTAATTGTAATAAAAATCCCGAAATGTTTTCCTCAAAAAACATAATTTCTTTACAAATGAAAAAAGAAAGGCATGAACATGGTCAGTAAAATATCTGTTCATTTTTGTTCTGGGAGTAAACTACTCCTTTAATAATAGAGAATTTAGCTTAGCATTCCAAACAAACTTTAAACTGCCAAAGGCATAAAGCCTTTGGGGCATCTAGCGTAGCTCATAACAAAAAAATTGATCAACAGGTGATACTGCTGCAAACATTTTGACACTATGATTTACACAGCAAGATTTTCGATATTGTAATTTCTACATCAGTTTCGGCTCACCAGCCGGCTTCATGATAATGAGATGAGTATCACCCACTGTATGAAGTCAGATGATGACAACAAACTAGACACTGTTTTGACACAAAGCATTACTCAATATATTCTTTAAAACAGCGATTAGCAACATTGCTATATCATTACCGGTTAAGTCATTGTTGCTTGCGGAAGGTCATAACAGTTAATATTTTAAACTACCGAAACACTGTTTATAAACCAAATATACAGAGTGACGTAAAGCAAAATGAAGTGGTCAAGGACCTCTGCACCTGTGTACACATCTTATATATGTTTATATACAACCTCTTACTGAACGGAAAACTAATTAGTTCACTAATTAGTAAACAGCTCTTTTTCAGTTACTTTTCAGTCTCCATTCTCAATTTTTTTATGGGCATATCTGGTCTGATTCATAAAAAAATGTCTGGAATGTTTTAAATATTTTGAGAAGTAAATAATTTGAGATGTTTAAACATCTGAAATATAGCAGACACAGCGGTCGGGTGAGTGGGAGTGTCTCGACCGGATGTGTTGGACATTTAAGGGTATAAGTTAACTATTCCAACTCTCTTCAGCTCACGAACGGCACATTTTTCAAATCTCTTAGGCAAGGCCTGTTGCTAAGGACACAGGACTGTTTATTTGTTTTGTGTGGGGCGTAAAAATCCACATTTCTTCCGCCGATGATATCAACTCGTTCTGCCGCTGCTCAGCTCAACGTCAAAGTCATTCAATCATTCAAGCAGAATACTGTTTCTCACCATTGCCCTACAGCTTCAAAAAGTGTGAATGGGCTGTCTGGGAATGTCACATATTTGCTTTTTTACACTATTATGAAAACGCAAAGAATCATCCTCACACACATTTCTCCCACTGACTCATGGATTGCTGTAAACCGGATTGCAGCGGCTTTGATAACTGTACTTGTTGGCTTTGTAATGACAGTAAAACCTTATTCAAAAAAAGCTGCAAAGGACGGAAAGATTCACTAAACCTGGAGGTCTGTGCGTGTACAGCAGGAATTTCTGAATTAGGGTTTTGTCTCTGTCTGTGCATTTTAGGGCTGGCGCTTGGCTGGATGCGTAAAAGGTATCTGGCACAAGTCTGAGAATGGAAAAGTCTGTGGCTGGAGGAGATATCAAGTGAGTGTGCAGACCACCGGTATAGAGGGGATGATTATGCACAGCCATAATTGAACAAAGAAGTCTAACCTGTCAAAACAGAAAGTAAGTCAAGCCAAAAAAAAAAAAAAAGAAAATAAAAAGGAAAAGTTAGCCTCATTTAATCTGTATTGATTACAGCAAAAGCAGTAAAATAAATCTGAAATATGTTTACTATATAATAACTGTTTTCTATTTGAATATATTTTAAAATGTAATTTGTTCCTGTGATTTCAAAGCTGAATTTTTAGCATCATTACTCCAGTCACATGATCCTTCAGAAATCATTCTAATATTCTGATTTGCTGCTCAAAAATATTTATTATTATGTTGTAAACAGCTGAGTAGAATTCTTTTCAGGTTTCCTTGATGAATAGAAAGTTCAGAAGAACAGCATTTATCTAAATTTGTAACATTATAAATGTCTTTATTATCACTTTTGATCAATTTAAAGCATCCTTGCTAAATAAAAGTATTAATTTCTATAATTCTCCCCTCAAAAACATAAAATAATAATAATAATAATAATAATAATAATAATAATGTAATAAAATACAATATACTGACTCCAAGCTTTTGAATGGTATAGTGTATAATGTTACAAAAGCTTTTTTTATTTTAGATAAATGCTGATCTTTGGATCTTTCTATTCATCAAGGAATCCTGAACAATTTAAATATTGATAATAATAATAATAATAATAATAATAATAGTTTCTTGAACAGCAAATCAGCATATTAGAATGATTTCTGAAGGATCATGTGACTCTGAAGACTGGAGTAATGATGCTGAAAATTCAGCTTTGAAATTGCAGGAATACATTACAGTTTATAATATATTCAAATAGAAAACAGTCATTTTAAAAATAACCAGTAAATGTATTTCACAATTTTACTGCTTTTGCTGTATTTTGGATCAAATAAATGCAGGCTTGGTAAGCAGAAGAGAATTCTTTAAGAAACATTATATGTATATATATAATGTATATGTATAAAATATATATAACATTTTTGTGCTGTCTATTGCTACAGCGCAAAAAAGCGCTTCCTTTATAATCACTAAAAAGCTGCCACTCATCTTAGTTCATTGCAATCTCACAAAGTTACATTATAATAAATTAAGTTCTCTATGCTGCACAATGAACATTTCTGCATCTACACTTTTTTTTAATAAGACGATTTGTGCGATTTGATGATTGGCTACATTGGTCAGCACTGCAAAAACAATGTAATACAAACCATAACACACTGAATAGTTTGCCAAATCTACAATGAAATGCCATTATTACAGCTTTAACTGAGGGTGCAATAGCAGTAAAAAAATTGTAATTAATAAATAAAATGTTTATGACATTATTTTTTGAAAGCATCCTTACTTTACAGGATTTTTACACAAGTGGCTAACACTTTTTACAGTACTGTATAACTTTGCAGGAAGGTTTCTTCAAGCGTCTTGGAGGCGTTGCCACAGTTCTGGATTTTGTCTGTCTCAGTTTTGTCTGATTCTTCATGTCATACCAGACAGACGGACGATGATGAGATCAGATGTCTGTGCAGAGCACTGGCTCTTGTCAGATTCAACAAACCAAAAATCTTACTGAATTATTACAATTAATGGCAGAAGGGATGTTTGGAAATGTAAAGTCTGGAAATGTTAAAGTACAGCAAAAGATAGAAATAACTGACACCATTTTTTGTTGGTGAAAATATAATGCTTTTGCACAGTACTATATACTGTATATATTCACACACACACTCATTTTAATTCCGACTAAACAACAAACTAATTCCAAACTGTATTTTCTAAACCCTTTAAAAGAAAATGAAAGTTTTGTGAAAATGTACTCACCCTCATACCACCCAAGATGAATTTGCTTCTTCATCTGAATTGATTTACAGAAATTTAGCATTACATCATTTGCTCACCAATGGATCCTCTGCAGTGAATGGGTGCCGTTAAAACAAGAGCATGGAATCTCTCTGGTATTTTGGCCAGAAGCAACAGTTAAAATGCCTCAATGATGGATTTGTTTCTTACAAACATGTAGCTTTTCACTTTGTTAATTGAATCATGTCGATTACCTGTGGATAATTGTGATGTTTTTATCAACTGTTTGAACACTCATTTTGACGGCACCCATTTACTCCAGAGGTGGGCAGCTGATATAAAGCTAAATTTCTCCAAACCAGTTCAGATGAAGAAACTATCTTGGATGGCCTGAGGGTGAGTAAACTGTTACCAAATCATAATATTTGGGTAAACTATTATTTAAGGGCATTCTGGAAACAGTTTACTCAAAGGGTTGCTCCAAATTAAAGTGAACAACCAAATTGCTACAGCAAGCAACAGGTAAATGCCATGGCCATTTCTAGTATGTAATTTTGGTGTTTAAAATTATGTGAACTTTGCTCATTTTTGTTTTATTATGAATAATTGCAAAGGATTGTGTGCCCACATCTAAAACACACCAAAACTGTGTCCAAACTCAAAAATATTAGAGTAAAACAATCTGTTTATTTTACTTTGGCCTATTCTACATTTGATTGTATTTCAAATCTCATTTGCTAGCTGTCTGATCTGACCTGCAGGTGAACTTTAATGGTCTAACAATAGTAGTAAGCTAATACACACTATGAAGGCAGCAGTGGAGAAAGCTCTTCAGCTACTGAATGAATTATATAAGAGAGTTGCTCATGTAGTGGTTCTTACGACAATTCTGGGAAAGCCCTGGTCATCATCCAACAAGTGTAAAAGAAATTAGGGCAATAACTGAGGAAGCGGGTCCGTCATCATGTTTTCTCCAGCTGTGAGTTTCCATGCTGGTTTAGGCCGGTTTCTTGTGGTCAGTACTGCTGTCAGAACAAATACATCCTGCAGAGATTAAACACAGAGCCAGCACACTTTGGCAGTTCAGAATGACCACAACAATATTAAACTACCTCTACCTCATTTGAGAGCTAACAAACAGAGCTTTGTATTCATACTCCCTGTTTTTTGCATCACTGCAGAGAATTTCACTTTTGCTCAGCATCTGCCAAGCAGACACAGGAAATTTAATGGACTGCACAAAATAGCATCCTAATGGAAGCCTTGTGGGCTCAGGTATGAATTGCAGTGGTGGATGAAGTACACAAATCAAGTACTTGAGTAAAAATACAGATATGTATAATAAAATAATACTCCAGTAACAATAAAAGTGCTCCTTTTTCAATTTTACTAGAGTGAAAGTACAAAAACACTAATTTTTTTATGTACTTAAGTAAAAAAGTACTGATGGATAGATTTATTTGTCTATTTTAGGCTTATTTTGCAACCCTTTCTCCCTCATATGTAATCTATTTAGGTGGTTGAATAAAAGTATTTGGAGTTTATATCTAAAAATTTTATAGTTTATATCCTCAACTTAGCAGCCAATGTCCAACAGAAAATAATAAGAGACAACCGGGCATGTTCAAACCTGATTCTTGGATTTACCTTGACAATAGCCAAGCAGAATCTTTAAATGTCTAATGGCAATTAATACTATCTTATTATTATATATAATATATTTATATTATATTCTATAAAAAATTAGATAATGATGCTGAGTGAATGCTCCTGACACATAGTATAAGTCCATCAAATACTTTTACTTCAAACTCGCTAAATTCCAGCTTCAGCCCAATCAGTACTAAGTATCAGTACTTACATAGAGACCTATACAAAATAGCCAGAAAGAAATGCTAGTGTGTAAAAAAGAGTGTAATTTTTTCTGTAAAATACTGTAAATCCTTACAGAAAAAAAAAAAACTGTTAATAGTTCAACAGTAAATTCCCATATTATGTACAGGAAAAAAATGTAAAAGATCTAACCGGACGTCTTACAGTAAAATGCTATCAATTGTACAGTATTTAAAGTAAAAAAACAACAACAACAACGTATAATTTACAGGCAAAAACTTTAAACTGACATTTCCAGAATTTCCTTTGTGACACTTCAAATTTGAAGGTATTTTCAAATAATAATCATGTTTTTTAATAGGTTTTGTTAACAGTACACATTTGTTATCAGCACATGTGGGTTTTATTTTACATTACATTTTTCTGACGTTTAACAAATGTTTATTGCATTATTTAAGTGTCATGTGTGTTACCATGATGGTGTTTTGTGTTTACATGAATGACTCAATAAATGTACCATCTGTATACTAGCATATAATTCAGCTTGTGGAAAAGCTGTTTGTATTCTGCACAAGACAAGACAAGACAAGACAAGACAAGACAAGACAAGACAAGAGTATTGTCTTAAAGGAGAAGTCCACTTCCAGAACAACAATTTACAGATAATTTACTCACCCCCTTGTCATCCAAGTTGAATTGTACAAGAGCCATTGAAAGTCATGATGGAGAATGTACAAAAAAAAGGGAATTCAGATTCATGTTATCGTGTTCTCATGATGGCTTTTGTCTCAAAGAGGTTAAAAGAGAGTTATAGTTTAATTATGCAATAGATTTTTATATTTTTAGTGGTCATTTGTTTCTGTTTAGGTGTCGGCGCGGTAGGTGCTTGAGGTAATTCATGCTTGTGAGATGTCATAGCTGGTAACCTTTGTCTTTCTTTCTTCAGTCGTAAAGAAATTATGTTTTTTGAGGGAAACATTTCAGGATTTTTCTCCATGTTATGGACTTTCTCCATATTATGGACTTTAAATGCAGTTTAAATGCGGCTTCAAATGATCCCAAATGCGGTTGTAAATGATCCCAGCTGAGGAAGTAGGGTCTTATCTAGCAAAACGATCGGTTATTTCATAAAAATAATACAATTTATACACTTTTTAATGTCAAACGCTCATCTTGTGGTTCCTAACCACATTCCTGGAGGCTCCACAACACTGCATGTTTTCCATGTCTCCTTCATCAAACACCTGATTCAGATCATCAGCTCATTAGTAGAGACTCCAAGACAGAGATTGTCTTGCTATAGGGAGATGAGAGGTCTGTATTATTTACTATCGAGAAAGCGTAGCGGCTAATGCTGGGTACACACCAAAAGGTTTTTAAAATCTTATAAGATCTTCAAAATGTGAGAGATCGCAAACATGAGGACAAAAAATCCTAGATTTAACTGTTTTGCTCCTATAGTGTGTGGTGTGCCTCGGGGGTCGCCCCACACATCAGGATTTCTAATCGTAAATATTCAACATGCTGACGTTCTTCCGAGCAGATTCAGCCACTCTTAAAGGAGAAGTCCACTTCCAGAACAACAATTTACAAATAATTTACTCACCCCCTTGTCATCCAAGATATTCATGTCTTCGATCATTTATTTTTATTTTAAAAATACAATTTATATACTTTTTAATGCCAAACACTCGTCTTGTCTTACCGCTTCGACTGTTTTTGTTCTGGGTCATGACAGTTAGGGTATGTCGAAAAACTCCCATCTCATGTTCTCCCTCAACTTCAAAATCGTCCTATATTGCTGTTTTACCTTTTTTGTTAAGGGTGTTTGATCTTCTTTGCATGTTCATGTTCCAAAAACTGGGTCAGAACTTTTGCAGCGATGTAGGACGATTTTGAAATGATTTTTGAAGTTGAGGGAGAAAATACGATTGGAGTTTTTCGACATACCCTAACTGTCTTGAGGCAGAACACACACAGAGTTAATGGAGAGAAAGGCAAGACGAGCGTTTGAGATTAAAAAGCATTTAATTTTTTTTTTTTTTAAATGAAAATAACCGATCGTTTTGCTAGATAAGACTCTTCTTTCTCGGCTGGGATTGTTTACAACCGCATTTGGGCTGTGATCTCTTTTTGGAAGTTCAAAATCGGGGCACCATACCAGTCCATTATATAGAGAAAAATGCTGAAATATTTTCCTCAAAAAACATAATTTCTTTACGACTGAAGAAAGAAAGACATCTTGGATGATAGGGGGTGAGTACATTATATGTGAATCTTTGTTTTGGAAGTGGACTTCTCCTTTAACACACCTCACACCACAGGAAAATCTGATAAGATAATCTTTAGACCTACCAAGATAATCGGGACATTACCTAGGATTATCGGAAGGGGAGAAATCAGCCCAAAATCAGCCCACAATCAGCCTGATTATCTTGTGGTGTGTACTCAAAGATCACGTATCCCTTAATAAATAATCATATTACAGCCTTGACGTCATTGAATTTCAGTCAGACTTGTGACTTGTAAACACACAATCATCGTTTACGGAATGAAACGATGAATCCCACCTGTCGCAATAAGTCAGTGACTTCTCTTATAAAACAGCATTTTTTATTTTTAAAAATAGTTCAATCCAAAAGTATTGTTTAGTGTAAAACATTCATTAAATGATAAGCTGTTTCCACTAAAAAGTTGTTTATTCAGTGTAGTAAAACCTCTCCTTCACTGACATCCATTAAAAAAAAAAACGATCTCTGGTCTCCTTTTCCATGTACCGCCAGACTGGAAGTGTTATCTTCGGTCGTTACGCTTTTTGGCTAATGGTTGCAGGCTTGTCTTCGAGTGGCTTTGTTCAAGACCTGAAATGGGTGTGTCAGACAAAGGAGAAACACAAACTATGCATTGTTGGGGTGCCTCCAGGAACGTGGTTGGGAACCACTGCTGTAAATGTTACAGCTTGTTCTCTAAATGTGTTTACATTTTACTAAGCAACCACAGCTGCCATTTTTTTTTCTGTGAAAACAACAGGATCTGTTTTACAGTGTATGCTTTGAGGATGTGTTAAATAAACATGTGCTAGATGGAATCAAGAAGCATAAGATTATAATCTCACAAAAATTTGTACTCCGTTTCCTGCTGTAAATATATCAAAACTAATTTTGGATTAGTAATATGCATTGCTAAAAACTTCTTTTGGACAACTTTTAAAGGTGATTTTCTCAATATTTAACTTTTTTTTTTGCACCCTCAGATTGACCCTTATGACTAGTTTCGTGGTCCAGGGCCACATATACATTTCACTGACTAGATCCTAATCCATGTGCTACGTTTCACAACATAAACAATATGAGTCATTTTTCCCATATCCAGTTTAAAAAAACATGTTATTGGTGTAAAATTAACAAGGGAATACAACAGAGTCAGTGGTTAGTAACTCATACAGAACTAAGCATTCCTGATGGGTGAAGACCGCAGGAACAATCCAGCAGCACTGAGCTCTGTTTAGACTGTCATTTCCGCCGTTATGATAACACTTTATGAGGTCAGCAAGTGAAAACTCACGTATTGTCGCTTTAGTAGAGCAAGTTTTCTTTGGTGGGTCTATCGTAAGAGCGGAGATTCATGCTTCCTCAAAACTTTCACTTCTTACACAACAGGCTGGCTGACTCCTTTGGCTGTTCCGTGCCAGGCGCTGCTACACTGCTGCAGGGGAGAGCAGTGGTTTACTTTCAGAAAGGTCAAATTTAGGTGAACCTACTATGATTCAGAAGTTTGGGGTTGGTTTTGAATTAGGGTTGTCAAATGATTAATCGCATACAAAATAAAAGTTTTTTTTTTAAAACGTCACTAAGGCTGCATTTACACTCTTAAAAATGAAGTCTCCAAAGGGGTGTTTTTGCAGTAATGCCATAGAAGAACTATTTTGGTTCCCCAAAGAACCTTTCAGTGAACAGTTCTTAAAAGAACCATTTTGAAGAACATTTAAAAATATATATAAAGAACCTTTTCTGTTTAAGGTTCTTCATGGAATCATCAGTGCTAATAAAGAACATTTTTAAGAGTGTATTGTTAAAAATAGAGTAAAAACAGTAGTATTGTGAAGAAGTATACAATTTAAAATAACTCATTTTCCTGTGATGGTACAACTCTTTTACTTTGATTTAATGCATCCTTATTGAATAAATGTATTAATTAGTCTACATATAATACATAATGTCATTTAGGCCTATCAGAATAATATTAAAAAGTTTTTTATGTAATATTGCCAAATATTGTCATGTGTTTTTCTGTTGTACCACCTCCATTAGCATGGTGGTTATATGTTTTAAGGTACAAAGCATAAATGTGTAGTTAGTGTGTTATATTGTAAATGTATACATAATATTACATAATTATAATATTCTAACATTATATAAGTTCATAATAAATAAGGTTAAAAATTCTAAAATACTCAAGGCTTCAATTTATATATATATATATATATATATATCAGTGCACTTTAAAAATGATCCTACTATGCACCTCATGAAGTTGAGGTTAAAACAGAATAGAGTTTGCAGAGCTGTGATCCATGTAGGTCATAAAAGAGGATGTTGAGGTATTTGTTTAGTGTAAAATGGCAAACTTATGAAAGGATCGGAGGAAAAAGTTAAACAATGTGTAATGCTACACAGTTTCCACCCCTCAACAAAGTGTGTCAGAAAAGGGTGTGCGTAAACGGCTCAGAAATACGCCAAAGAAATGCAAACAGCTGGCTGGCAGATTGCCCTGCTTAGACAAAGCATGAGTCTGCTGATATAACATCATAGTTGCTGTGAGGTCTCTCTGCTCCCCACACACACAACTCAGTGGAACAGCTCTTGAATCCTTTAAGACATTACAGTGGATTTTACCACCATCTAGTGATGAATTTAAAACCTTTTTTCTTTGTTAACTATAGTGCTTCCATTTTCTTGACAAATTTACTCTTCTTTCTGTCCCATTGCAGAGGGTGAGAGAATGTAAAGTAAGCTGAGATGAGATGAGAAGGACATGGAACAACATGTTAGAATAGCCTACACAAGTCATGTGCAGACAGGAGGGGATATCAGTCTGTACATCCATTATCTCTAACCCAAGAGTACCTAACCCAGGTGTCATAATGCTTCATATTCATGTCATGACACATAAAGGCAAAACCGGCTATTAGATAAGTAATTGCCAGCAATTGCAATAAAAAAGTAAAGTTTATGAAGATAAAAAACATTATGAAATTACACTACAGAGTTACCACACCATTTTCCATCACTCCCTATAGCTGGGAAATAATAAAATAAAAAAATAAAATTCTTTAATTAATAGACCTAATAATTAATAGACATTTACGTGACTTATCCAGGTTAAACAAAGACGGAAAAGTGAAATTAGCCTAAGTATGATGTCAGCAGATTACTGTCGCAATTGTGACATTGTTATATTATAACTTTATATCATTTAACAATAAACAGAGTTATAAACAGCAAAATACACTTATGTCAAAATTATGACACTGTTAACTAATACTAACTGTTGGATACATCTGAGGAGGTTAAAGGATTAGTTTACTTCCATAATAAAAACTTTCTGACAATTTACTCACCCCCGTGTCATTCAAGATGTTCATGTCTCGCTTTTTTCAGTCGAAAAGAAATTAAGGTTTTTGAGGAAAACATTCCAGAATTTTTCTCTATATACTTCAATGATGGCCAACGGGTTGAAGGCCCAAATTGTTTCAATGCAGCTTCAAAGGGCTCTACATTACTCCGAGGAATAAGGGTCTCATATAGCAAAACGATCCATCATTTTCTAAAAAAAAAAAAAAAGAAAGAAATTCATATTTTAATTTATATGCTCTAGCTCGACCTCACACATTATGTAATCACACACGCATGACGTAGGCGGAAGTACAGACCCAGTTTTCACAAAGTGAAAATGCAAAGAAGGTCAAACACACTCTAAAAATTGTTGGGTCTTAATGAAAAGTCTATAATATACTTTGGTTAAAAATTCTCAATGGTTGTGGAAAACAACACCCTTTTTACCTTGTCAAAATCAGCTCTGCAAAAATCATCCTGTTCTGAGGGGTTGTTCCTTTAAATGCAAATTAGCTCTGCTCGCCCCGCCCCTTTCTTCTCTCTGTGGAGTGACAAGCTGCTCCGAGAGATTGTTTACTTTAGCCACATTTACCGCGTTTAGCCGCGAAACTTGCTAACGAGCACGTTATTAGGAAAGGTGATTGCAGAGATTCATAAAAAAAACTCTATACTCACTTCTGCTGTAAGTAAAGCTGGATCACAAATGATTCGCACGAATATAGACGCATTTATGTAGATCAGGAGGCGCATTCCCTTCACAAACAAACTTAATCTACTGCATCTTCAGCGACTCAGATGTTGGGAGTAAATGATGACCACTGTGTTCATTATTACATCCAGCAACACAACACCTCAATTGCTCAATCGGAGATATTCTTGTCTAACTTACTTCCCTGCTCCGCCATCGAAACAATGGAGGTTGGACTGTTACAGCTGATCTGAGGTAAGATGCTCATGTCAATCAACTATCGTGGGACCGGCCTCTGTCGGTGTGACGCCACACCGACAGGCATCTGAGAATGGCTCGATTTGAAAAAGGGGATATTATTTTTACAGA
>JAHKKF010493931.1:0-17503 GCA_019740295.1 Labeo calbasu | reverse complement strand
TGTGTGAGGTCAGATGATGAGTTGATGAGTGACGACGCGGGAAAAAAGAAGAAAAAACAGACAGATGTGGACAAACTGATCACCTGGATTAATCAGTTTGTCCAATAATGGCAGACAGGAAACAAAGGAGCTGCCTGAAGTNNNNGAAGTAGTGCAGCTGTGCATAAAGCCGATTGTAGTTTATAAGTGGTTGACAAGTGGTGATTTTAGCTTTCTTGTCACCTGTCTTAAAATGTAAGGGATACTGGAGCTTGGTTGGGGTGGTGAGACTGCTCGCGGCGGGCTCCGGAAAATTTCCCTTTTTTTTTAAATCCAAAACTTGACAGGTATGCTCAGATGTCCGGAGTAAATGACGACCACTATGCACATTATTACATCCAGCAACACAACAAATCAATCCCTCAATCGGAGATATTCTTGTCTAATTTACATCCCTGCTCCGGCATGGAAACAATGGAGGTCGGACTGTTACAGCTGATCTGAGGTAAGACGCTCATGTCAATCAACTATTGTGGGAGCGGCCTCTTTTAGGCTCAAAGAATGGCTCCATTTGAAAAAGGAAGATTACAGATTTTTACAGATGAATTAAAAACCACTCCATGGATTTTTATCATTATAGGGTAGATTTGTACATACACTGACAAAACACATTAATGTTCAAGCAACATATCAAAGTGAACTTTGCATCCTATGACCCGTTTAATTTTGGCCAACTTGATTATGTAATGCGTCGTCACACATGGATATCGCAGAGCTGGAGCAAGATGGGCATTTGTAGTTAAAATGTATGTTTGTTTTTAGAAAATCACATTGTTTTGCTAGATAATAACCTTGTGTCTCATTTATAGAATGTTACGCAGAAACCATCCTAAATTTGATCATACAGTCATCTCTCGAATATGCGGACGTGTGATTCATAAAATGAACGTATGCGTGGAAAACACATTGACACCTCTTTCAGATGTGAAATGTATGAATCACAAATGATGTTGAGCTTGCCCACACCTCAATAGTTTCAGCTCTCTGCCTTGTAAACGACTTCCAATTGATGTCATCATTAACATATAAAATATTACCAGTCAACGTCCAAAAGCCTTTAATTTAGAACAGCGAGCTGCAAGAACTGCCTACATTTCCAAAAACCTGCAGTACTCAGACAAGAAAAAGTGTACACATCTGCTTAGACCCTGACGTGACGCTAAGCACTTTTCCATGTCAAAGGCGGTGGTTATAAATATGAGCGTTGGTGTAGATTTATTTCTCGTCTGGGACCGTGTAGAGCCCTTTGAAGCTGCATTAAAACTGCAGTTTGGACCTTCAAACCGTTGCCTCCAATTAAAGCCAACTATATGGAGAAAAATGCTGTAATGTTTTCCTCAAAAACCTTAATTTCTTTGCAACTGAACAAAAAAAAAAAAAAAAGACATGAACATCTTGGATGGGTAAATTATTTATCAGGAAATTTTATTCTGGAAGTGAACGAATCCTGTAAATTACACAAGCATACAAAGATTTTCTTCCTAAGAATAAGCAGAAATGAAGACAAGCAAACTGTTTGAGTGGTCAAATTTTTATTAGTATTAATATATTGAACAGTAAAACCTTTTGGGTTATGTGCAAAGTATAAATCATTCCAACTCATGTTGAACTGGTAGACATTTTAGTAATTGAAACAATCTTTACATAATTCATCCGTCAGTTTACTCCCAAAACCTGCGCAGTCCCTAAATGACATACACGTTATATTTTATTAGTCTGCACTTTGACATTTGATTTAAAGTTTTGGATTTTTTTTTTTGTTTGTTTTTTTTTTTTAAGATTAAAAAAAAAAATGTTTTGCATCCTCTAGATTTGATCCTAGATTTTATTTCTCTACTATAGGATGTTTTAGCAGTGTATTAACTTACAGCAGAGCAAAATCTGTCTTTAAAATAAAAATCTAGACTAAAGTGTAACTAGTACAAAAATCAATTCTATGCGTATTTCTTACATGTAATAATTGGCCTTATATCACAAATCTCTAGTCAAATATATTTTCCAGTATATAATCTGGTATCTGTGACAGTTCACAGTTTTAAACGAACACTAAACATTTAGTGCATCTTTTTATAGATTTCATTGTACATTTATCCTCTGTCGAATCCTTCCCTCTCCCATGGTCAACTTGCTACTAGTTATTTTTATACATTATATCCCACACACCCTGTTGGAGACTTTGAGCTCCCCGCTTAACAGAAACCCAGACACAGAAAAATATTTACTAAGAGAGAGAAACTGGTCCAAATGTTTGCCTACACACACAAATGTTTCTACACATTATATTGCTCTTGGCGTTCAGTCTCATTCTCTCTCTGTAATATTGATTGTTGCTATACAGAGAAACAAATCTGAGAGCCGCACACACTCCTGCACACAGGCGCACACAAACGGGGGAAACAGGAAGAGGTTTAATGGAAGGAGAGGAAGGGTCAGAGTGGAATTTGTCAAAAGTGGTTTTATCTTGTTACCCAGCTGTCTTCACCCCACTACGGCTCACAGATAAGCGTCTCCACCACAAACTTGTTTTCAAAGTGGAGGATCTTGTGGCAGTTGAGAGCCTCGCGCTTCTGGATACCTGTGAAGAGATAAAAATGGAATGGTGAATGTATGTGGCTTGTTTCAGCGCTCAATAAGCTCAATTGTACCATGTATTCTGAGTACACCAAATAAAAAAAAAGTAACTGCTACTTTATCTCATAATTTTGACAAACATGCAATTATGAGAAGAAAGTCAAAATTGTAAGATAGAAACAAACAACTCTGAGAAAAAAAGGTCTAAATTGTGAGATGTAAACTTCTGACTTTATTTCTCAGAATTGCGAAATATAAATATTTTTCTCTCAGAATTGCAAGATACAAAAAAAGTCACAATTCTGAGAAAAAATATTTACATTTTACAATTCTGACGTTTTCTCAAATGTCAGAAAAAAAGGTTAAAATTGTGAGATACAAAAGCAAGTCAGAGTTGCAAGACGTAAACTCGCGACTGAGAGAAAAATAGTCAATTGTAAGATAGAAACAAACAATTCTGAGAAAAAAAGTCTGAATTGTGAGATGTAGACTTGCACTTCTGACTTTATTTCTCAGAATTGTGAGACAAATATTTTTCTCTTTGAATTGCAAGATGTAATTCTAATACAAAAGCAAATTTTAAAAAAAGTCAGAATTGCGAGATACAAAAAAAAAAAAAAGTCAATTCTGAGAAAAAAATATTTACATCTTACAATTCTGATGTTTTCTCAAATGTCAGAAAAAAAGGTTAAAATTGTGAGATACAAAAGCAAGTCAGGATTGTGAGATGTAAACTTGCAACTGCGAGAACAATTCAGAATTGTGAGATACAAACAATTTTGAGAAAAAAATATTTACGTCTCGTAAATCTGACTTTTTCTCAGAATTGAGAAAAAGTCAGAATTGCGAGATGTAAACTCACAATTGCGGAAAAAGATGACAGAATTGTGAGATGTAAACTTGCAATTGCAAGAAAAAGTCAGAATTGTGAGATACAAATGCAACTCTGATAAAGTCAGAATTGTGAGATGTAAACTCGCAATTCTGACCTTTTTCTTAGAATTGTGAGATACAAACGCAATTCTGACTTTTCTCTCAGAAATAATTAATCAGAGAGAAATAATTGTGATAGCAAAAATTGTCATTTATTTGACTAAAAATACAGTAAAAACAGTAATATTCTGAAATATTTTTACAATTTAAAATATTTATTTTTTATTTAAATCTAATTTACTCCTGTGATGACAAGGCAAAATTTTCAGCTTCATTACTTCAGTGTCACATAATCCTTCAGAAATCATTCTAATACACTGATTTGGTGATCCATAAACATTTCTTCTTATTATCAAGGATAAAAACAATTGCTGCTTGATATTTTTGTGAGACCTTTATTTCAGGATTCTCTGATGTATAAAAAGTTTGAATGTTGAATGTCTAGTTTTGATAGCAAATATTGTTTGTAAGTTTAGTGTGTAATCAGTCTAAGACCAAAGGGACGCTGGACAAAAGTATAGATGAATGCACGTGCTTACCAAAAACGGCCTCTCTACGCTCCAGTTTGTAAGTGTCTCTCCCTCTGCAGAGGCCATAGATGAAGTAACCCAGCTGTTCCACATGCTCCAACTTCCCAGTCACTATCATCTGTTCACGCACCAGATAGGACTGCGGCAGATATGTTCCAGCCTGCAAACACACAACCAAAGTTACAGTGTCACTAGGGGTGGAACGGTTCAACTTATTCATGGTTCGGTTTGTATCACGGTTTTAGAGTCATGGTTTCGGTACAGTTCGGTATGTGCTATGCTTAAGGAAAAACTACACTGTCAAATAAAAATAAAGGAAATAGGAATAATCTAACTACAAGCAAGAGCACAAATAAATACAAATAAAATAAACAGCGATTTTCAGGTTTTTTTTTTCGGTAGCTCTAACATTAGTTTTTAGGTACAGAAATTGAATAAAGTAATCAAATGTAAAATAACATAGCATATTTTACTGTAAAAATTAAAGATTTCTCTTTATTAAAGCTACCAAAGCTATTTAAACAAGAGCAGTGAGTGATTTCCTTGTTGTTGCTGTATGATTAATATTAAGAAAGTGCTGTCACTTTAAGAGAATGCACTGATACGGCATTTTCATTGAACAAGAAACGGTTTGTCCACTTTTTTTTTTCTCCCCACCCCATCGCTGTTGTAATGTACTGGGAAGCCAAAATGCATATCCATCAACAGAAACATACATTAGCCAAACCCTGTTTTACGTGTTGTTATTTACAACAAAGCATATTATAGATGCGTTGTCAGATTTAAGTTGAAACCTGGTCCTAGTGTGAGCCAAACCGTGTGGGGAGAACCGTTCCACCCCTTACTGTCACATGCTTGAACACCAGACTTGTTCTGCAACTGTGTTGCAATAGTTGACAACCTAGACTTCATTTCTAAGCATTTTTCAAATGTCTAAGTAAGCAGTTCAGAAGGCTTTGAGGCAGACAATATGAGGCAGATAAAAGATAGCAGTGTTGCTGCAGTTACCTTGATGTTGACCAGAAGCTCCAGGAAGTCTTTGGGTGGCATCACAACAGAAGTGTTGAGGGGAATGACGTAGCATTTGTTCAAACGCAGATCCAGATAGGCTGTCAGTCTCTAAAAGCAGAGAAAGAAAACCAGCATGTTACTATTTTGGTACCAGCTGTTTATTTTAGGGAATCTGCTGAAAACGTATGGTTTTGTGAGGGAGATAAACGTCGGCTCTTACCCTGTTGAAGTCATGAACGATGTCAGCAGGGTCGCTGTCGCTGAACTTGGGCACTGGGATGTTAATGAGCTCCACCCCCTCATCCTCCAGAACTCTCACTCTCTCCTCAATCCTCTTGGATGCGGCTGGCAAATCCATGTCGGGCTCCTCCTGGCTGTCCTGCATCTTGTAATTTTCCTCACGGTAGTTCACTCCACAGAAATACATCCTCTCCTCCTGAAGGCCATCATTATGAATAGACACATTCTTCACCATGATCAACTAGACACATTATTCTGTTAGACGTTTCAGCAGGTTCAAGGAAATGGAATTTAAGACATTAATGATTTTTAAAGTTTGCACTAATTTTGTAACTAAAGATAAGAAAATCATATTAAATTAAATAATAAGATTTTTAAACCACTTCAGCTAGCTCAATCACATGGATGATACGAGTATCAATTAACAATTTTTTGAATTTTAATAGAATTCGATATGCTGATATGAGCTGTACAATTAATGGTTAAAAGATCACAATCTCGATGCAAAGACCCACGCGGTCTTATTTCTAAATGACGACGATTTGTCTGTCTGTTAAACCTTTGACAAAATCATCATTGAACAAACAAACAGTGTTTGTGCTGCCGCTGACACAGAGAGAGCCGTTATCGTGTTTAGGTATAAAACATCTTTACAAACATCTTTTCAACCACTTAGTATTATTTCTGTATTATAATCATTCATATATCATAGAAATACTGGTATAAAATGTATAGTTTGGATATAAACAGTGATGTCTATGGTAGCGATCGAAATGGAGCAAATCATCTTTTCAAAGTAAGTTTTGCTTTAAAATGGTGTCCACTTCCAGAACAACAATTTACAAAATATACTCACCCCCTTGTCATCCAAGATGTTCATGTCTTTCTTTCTTTAGTAAAAGAAATTATGTTTTTTGAGGAAAACATGTTCAGCATTTTTCTCCATATAATGGACTGACACAGTCCCCGATTTTGAACTTCCAAAATGCAGATTAAATGCAGCTTCAAACGATCCCAAATGCAGTTGTAAACAATCCAAGCTGAGAAAGAAGGGTCTTATCTAGTGTAATGATCGGTTATATAGGAAATGTTTTCCTAAAAAACATAATTTCGTTACAACTGACGAAAGAAAGACATGAACAACTTGGATGACAAGTGGGTGAATACATTATTTGTGATTCTTTGTTTTGGAAGTGGACTTCTCCTTTAAATGAAGTTTTATTTATTACAATGTTGTTTACATTGTTTCGCCACTAGGTGGCATGGAAGCCCGTTTCCACCGCTGAATAAAAAAAGGTTATTGCGACTTTTTCTCTCACAATTCTGACTTTTCAGAATTGTGAGATATAAACTCATAATTGTGAGGTATAATAGAATTGAGTGATTACTCACAATTCTAACTTCTCTTGCAATTCTGTGTGAGACAGAAACTCGAAATTGCGAGTTATAAAGTCCAGTTTAAGGGGAAAAAAAGACTAAAAAAAGACAATAACTCGTAATTGCGTGCTATTAGATATAAACTCGCAATTGTTATAATATCAGAATTCCGAGATAAACTCACACTACTGACTTTTTCCTCAGAATTGAGTGATAAAAACTTGCAATTCTAACCTTTTGGAGATATTGCACGTTATTAGATATAAACTCGAAATTGCAAGTTATAAAGTCCAATTTTGAGGGAGAAAAAGACTACGAATAACACGTAATTGCATGTTATTAGATATAAACTCGCAATTCTGAGTCAAATGCCAGATTTAAACTTACAATTATGAGGAAAAAAAGTCAGAATTGTGAGATAAAAAGCCGCAATTACATTATTTATTTATTTATCGTTTCCCCAGTGGCGGAAACGAGCTTCCATATTGTGATGACACGTGACTTAAAAATTGAATCACTCATTTAAGAGATTTGTTCAAAAATGTTAATTCATTCAGTAATGGAACAAGAAGTATTCATGAGTGAGTCATTGAATCATTCATTCAAAAAAATGTTTTAGTCATTAATTCATTACATTTTTTTAATAGAATGAGGCAATTAATATTTTGTCACAGCCTCTAGTAAATTACATGTTATTTTGTTCAGAGTCATGGAAGAATAGTTTCTATTCGAAACAAAAAAAATTGTGATTCTCAATTTATCCAGAATTGTGCAGCTCTAATGCCGAGATAATGTATTTTCTAGTGTAACCATAATTTGGACCAAATAGCAATTGTTGCAATGTAGACTAGTAACATTTAAAGTGGTAATTCACCACTGACAAGATGGAATTTTAATAAAATAGAAAAACTGAAATTGTTGCTACAACATTACTTGAGAAAACGGAGAACTTCAACTCCCATAATGCATTTTTGATTCCGACAACTTAAAAATACACTGTAACAATACAAAGCTGGTTTAAAAAAAAAAAAAAAATACACATGCAAAAACTAAAAGAACAAAACTAAAATTCAATAAAACCCTAGTTAATGCATGTTTTTCCTATTTTTTCCATGGAAGAATTTTAATCATACTGACAAAGAAATGACTGAATCTATGTTGTTTTTTTATAAGTAAACATTTTACTTTTTCATTCAAAAGGATCCAAAAGATTCACATTCTCATTGTGAGTTCTCATGAGGGGCAGCTGATGGAAAAGGTTCTCTCACCTCTATGAAGTAATACCTGTACAGGTAAGCTCCGCCCACAACCACACCAGACAGAATAAGGGCCAGACCCAAACACATGCACCAGCACCAGGCCCTGGACTGCTGCCTGATGCGCAGACCATCTTCCAAGTCCTGTTTGCACAAACACACACAGAAAGAAAATACAATTTATGTGTTCCTTATGCGCTGTTTTTTACGCAGTTTATGACTTTATAGAAACAATCTACATTTATATATGTAATATATGGTCTCGCTTTATGACCCCATGTGTTCAGGAACTACTGCTGGGAACTGTTTTTGTTTCTAGATGTTTACCGTTTTCTCTCTGAAATCCCTAGAGATCCTAATCACTAGTGCACCTGCATGCTTATTTGTGTTAAAGTAGAGAGTTTTCATGGATTTATGTGCAAGTGCATTTAGTCTGGGTGTGTCTTTGTACAAAACAATTGCATTGTGTGCAAGAGATACTGGGAAATTTCCAACATCCCTCCAGAGACCAACAGGAACAAACACCCTGCATGATGCAAATGAACAAAACATCAGCTGACACAGTGACTGATGAACAAGGACCAAAGTGAAAACAAATCGACCGAATATGACGACAATTTGGCACCGAATCATTTCGGTCCTCATTTGTTTTTGTCATATTTTTCACATGCAACACAACAGCAAAAGAAGATAAAGTAGCCAAGCTTTCCTGTGTTTACAACAGCCATCATATTGCAGACTCCAGGGAAATCATCAGCAACAAAAATGAGTTTATTTCAGCTATATGACTGTAATATACATAAAGGTTTGTTTACAGGTGTGTCTAAGGGATGCAGTCGGTGCTAAATTTCCCATGACAATGCTGCAATTTAAATGAGTCTAGTCATCATTATCTCTCCTTCCAGGTCAGTAAACACCAACCTCATGATCTCATGAACAGACATATTTCATATGTGAGATTTTGTCTGTTTGAAAATGATTAGGGCTGCAAACACTGATCAATAATGAAAATAGTCAACCAACACATTTTAATATTGATTAGTCATTGCTCTGAACCCCCATCGGTCAAAAAGTTTAACAGGGAAATGGAAGACTTATGATAATTTATTATTATTTGATAATTTATGATAATGATTATTTATTATGATAATGTATTATTATTAATATTTCTTCAATTAAATAAAAAAAATGGCTAGCTGTATTTTTTTTATAAAAACACTCAAATATTCTGCTGTTTATTGTATTTGTTGTTACACACACATACATATATATATATATATATATATATATAATTTATGATAATGATTACTCATTATGGTTATGTATTATTATTTCTATTATTTCTTCAATTAAAAAAATGACTAGCTGTATTTTTTTTATAAAAAAATACTAAAATATTCTGCTGTTTATTGTATTTGTTGTTACACATACATTTACATATACATACATACATACACACACACACACACACACACATATATATATATATGATTATGATTACTCATTATGGTAATGTATTACTATAATTATTATTTCTTCAATTAAATAAAAAACTTTTTTTTAAATAACAAAAATAAATACAATAAAATACAAAAAAGCCCTCATTCGATCATTCAATTATTTAAAAAGAAGAAAAAGTTATTTACAAATATTTGCACCCAACAAAAATCCAAAAGCTTACATACAAAAAAAACACATACACACACCCTGATTATAAATCCTGATTAAGCAAATATTTGAAGCTGCATATTAAAATAATCACCTACTGAATTACTACTAGACTTTGAAGTTATACTACAGTTTTTAAGCCATAATCTCGGACCAATCCAAAATTTAAATTATATGTGAAGGCACAGCATCTGCACAACAATGCTTTTACAATCACTCTAATGCAATATTTGGCAAAATCCGCTTATGTTTTCCATAATTCAGAGTTAATTTCTTTTGATCTATTCAACCATGCACATGCTTCAGTATCTTACGGTCATGTGACGTTCTGTTTGCATAAACACACTTCCTGTTGAGGAGTTTGTACAAAATTAGCCTAAAACAAAAGGCTTCAAAGATTCACTTGCACGTTTACTCACAAACACACCTGTTTCATATACACACCATCTCACCCTCGCACACACAGACACACACTGCAGATTACGGCTTAGCTAACAGAGACCGTCTTTGTTTAAATAACCAGAGCCTTCAGGAGTTTTTCCAAGGAACAAAGATGGCTGTTTTTGGTAGTCGGCTCTAGCTGCAAGTTCAGTGAGGCTTTGATCACCTGTGTGACAGAGGATTTCAGACCACACAGCATGATCTGTACAGCTTATCTCTTGATGAATTGATAGCTTCTAACCGATTTAGATAAGCATTAGAGTCTCTGATTGGTGGAAATGTCTACAGGAGCATTGCTCCATGCATGAAACTGTCCGAATCAATTTCTTCCTCTTTCCTAAGACATATGCTTGCCGAAGCAAACGCTCCTTGCTGAAACACTGCCAGTGAGATCAGGCTGCACCGTTGGTCTGATCGCAGTGGCAGTGTTTCAGCAGACACAACAGTGTCTTATGAATGATTCACGACCTCTTCTTCTTCATTATCAACCCGATTCGCACACTAGGCGCTGACTCATCCTCAGTGGCAGCTGATGATCGTATTTGAGGAACAGAAGCAGCCAGACGGTGCATGCATCTGAGTGGGAGCTGGTCTCGCACTTATGAAAGTCTCCCACGATAAGCTGGCTAAACATGTCTTTCCTCTTCCTGATTTTACTATGTTTATGACTGCAACATATTCAGGAAGTGCAAGGGACAAATTTATACACCACATTCTTTTAAATGAACTTGTTTCATTTTAACTATCAAAATGATTGCACAAACATGCATCAGGCTACTAGAAGAAGCATTTAAAAGTGCAATGCATGATTATATGCATATATACACCTTTGTGCATGCATTTCTTTTAATGCAATTTTTTGAACATTGCATGTGCATGCACTGGAAATCTTAATGGTAAACATCTTTAAAGCGCAATGCAATAAGATTTTTGTGTATATATCTTGGTGTTTGTGTTGGACTGTCGGCCATTTTCCTGTAAGCTCAAAGCTGTCTGACACTCACTCACACACACATACACACTCTGAAACAAGGCAGGAGATGGCTTCCCTCTACACACACAAAAACAAAACTAAGACAAAAAGAGGTTAGAATCCTCACAAAACCGAAACAAACACTGTCTATGTGTTTCAGTCACACTGACGTAAATAACGTCCATATTCCAGTCAAACATCAACATTGTTTATTATTTACTTTAAATGTTTATTTTTGTTCAAATCCTTTATTTTTTTTTTCATGTATTCGTTTGATGTTGTCGTATGTTTATCTACACACTCTGTCCGACCACTATTACAAGAAACAAACACGTTAAGAATTTAATAGCTAAAAGCAACGTTGTTATCGAGGTTGTTTTTATCTCAATAGCCGGTTAGCGTTTGTGCTAACAAAACTCACCACATCTTGAGGGATCAAAGCTTCATCCTTCTCCTCCTTTTTTAAATCCTTCTGTCCAAGTGCGGAGTTAAAAGCAAGTTTCACCATGTTGTGTAACTGGAATTTGTTTTGTCTATGCCTTTTTTTTTCACCGAACTATAGCGAAAGCTTGGCAAAGCCGACGACCTCTCTGTACTCTGTGCTGCTTCACAACTTGCTGTGGCGCATT
The DNA here is from genome assembly GCA_019740295.1 of Labeo calbasu. Classification (NCBI taxonomy): domain Eukaryota; kingdom Metazoa; phylum Chordata; class Actinopteri; order Cypriniformes; family Cyprinidae; genus Labeo; species Labeo calbasu. Next base: position 5,835 of record JAHKKF010493931.1, on the reverse strand, counting down.
TAGCTCGCCTCGAACCGATCGGATTCAGACTGTATGTTCATCAATGGACAGAAAGGGGGCGCTGTTTCCATCATCGTTCAAAAATCATCGTTTCTTTTAATACAGTTATATTTCAATGTAATAACGTATAATATAATATAATATAATATAATATAATATAATATAATCAGTTCACGGAAAGGGGCGTGGTTTAAAAAATATAGACTGTCCAACCTACCAGGTAATGCTTATTTGAGTGCACGTAAGGTTTATGTGGAAAAATAATATGTTACGAAATCCTTGCAGTAGTATTACAAAGGTAAAGGGTGTTGTCTGGTTGGAACGGTTAGAGTAATTTATGTCTGCGGAAGTTATGATGAAATATTGGTAAGCACTTTACAATAAGATTCAATTTATTATTAATAAGGTTACGTCAATGTATTATTTGAAATATCAACATGTATATGTAGAAATTAACATTAAGCTGAATTAATTCAGTAGTGTTAACAAATTTGACTGCTGTAAACTGTTACATAAATATTTTAAACTAACATCACCTATAACATGCTGTATACAGACTTTCCTGGCATGTACAAAATAAATACATGACTGATAAGACCTAATAGCTTAATAGCCTTAGATATACACTACCGCTCAAAAGTTTGGGATCAGTAAAACTTGTAATGTTTTTTAAAGAAGTCTCTTATGCTCATCAAGGCTGCATTTATTTAATCTAAAATACAGAAAAAAACAGTAATATTGCACAATGTTTTTACAATATAAAATAATGGGTTTTATTTTAATATACTTTAAAATATAATTTATTCCTGTAATGCAAAGCAGAATTTTCATCTGCTGTTACTCCAGTCTTAAGTGTCACATGATCCTTCAGAAATCATTCTAATATGTTGATTTATTATTAAAATGATCAATGCTGGAAACAGCTGTGCTGCCAAATATGTTTTGAAACCTGTGATTCTGTGTTTCAGGATTCTTTGATGAACTTTTGATGATCACTTTTTATTATTTTAACACATCCTTGGTGAATAAACGTATTAATTTCTTTCAAAAAAAGAAAGAATAAAAATTTACTGACCCCAAACTTTTGATCAGTAGTGTATATTGTTAGAAAACCTTTCTATTTTAAACAAATGCGGTTCTTTTTAACCTTTTATTGATCAAAGAATCCTGAAAAAAGTATCATAACATCATAACATTCAGTAATTAATTATACATAACAGTCAATCTGAAAGTACAGTATGTCAGTCTAACAATTTAAGGTCAGGGAGTGTGTCCTTTCGACGGGTCAAAGGTCTCTTCAAAATGAGTGAGACAAGACCTAAGGTGAGTTCAGTTCACCTGATCCTGAATAAGGACAAGTCAGGAAGTGATAAGGTTGATTTCTTAATTACAGGAAATCCTTTTAACTCTTTCTAAATGGCTGGAAGTCCTGCTGCCTCAGGTTGGCTAATGGCAAGAATAGCTGCTCTTCAGGGGGAAAATCTTCCCACCGCCTCCATGTCCAACCTAAGAAAGAAACAACTAATGAATCTGAATCTTTCAGTGAAATACTGCAGCAGTACTGCAGCTGCTTGGCATTTGGGCAGATACAGTCAAATAATTAAAAATGAATCACTTTTCAGTATTTGCCACACTTATATAACTAACTGAATAAACTAATTTATACCTGTTCACTACTTACTCATGGAGAGAAAACATACAACAACCAAAAATCCAAAGCACATGATTTGGTTTTATACAGTGCATGGCTATGGAAATATCAAGTAAATCTACTTGCTGCCATATGTTTCTTTTGCTGTCATACGTTTATTTTGACTAGCGAGATATCTGGTGTTTAATTTGACTTGAAAAGCACACATTTAAATATTATAAGTGTGCCTAACCAACATATGAGGTGACCAAACATTATTTTTTTTAACCTGCTGTTTCTTTCAAAGTTAAAATATGTAATCACAATTAATTTCATTTAACTCCAACTCATAATGTCGTAATGTATGATTGTTATTGATGGATATAATCCAGAAGGTCAAGACTTTGAAGTTGGGACGGTGTGTAGACCTACTTTTAATTCTATGTTAATGTCTTCTTAATAGTTTGTCTAAAACATACAGTTGAGGTCAAAAGTTTACATAAACATTGCAGAATCTGCAAAATGGTAATGATTTTTACCAAAATAAGAGGGATCATACAAAATGCATGTTATTTTTTATTACTGACCTGAATAAGATATTTCTCATAATAGAAATTTATATATAGTCCACAAGAGAAAATAATAGTTGAATTTATAAAAATGACCCCGTTCAAAAGTTTACATACACTTGATACTTAATACTGTGTTGTTACCTGAATGATCCACAGCTGTTTTTTTTTGTTTAGTGATAGTAGTGATAGAGTCCCTTGTTTGTCATGAACAGTTAAACTGCCCACTTTTTTTCAGAAAAATCCTTCAGGTCCCACAAATTCTTTGGTTTTCAGAATTTTTGTGTATGTGAACCCTTTTTCCAACAATGACTGTATGATTTTGAGATCCATCTTTTCACAGTGATGACAACTGAGGGACTCATATGCAACTATTACCGAAGTGTTAAACGCTTACTGATGCTCCAGAAGGAAAAACATGCATTAAGAGCCAGGGGGTGAAAATTTTTTGAATTTGAAGCTCAGGGTAAATTTAACTTATTTTGTCTTTGGGGAAACATTTAAGTATCTTCTGTAGCTTCTGAAAGGCAGTACTAAATTAAAAAATATATTTAGGCAAAAAAAAATGTACACATCTTCATTCTGTTCAAAAGTTTACACCCCTGCCTCTTAATGCATTGTGTTTCCTTCTGGAGCATCAGTGAGTGTTTGAACCTCCTGTAATAGTTGCATATGAGTCCCTCAGTTGTCCTCAGTGTGAAAAGATGGATCTCAAAATCATACAGTCATTGCTGGAAAGGGTTCAAATACACAAACATTCCTAAAAAACCAAAGAATTTGTGGGAGCTGAGAATCAAGTGTGTGTAAACTTTTGAATGGGGTCATTGTTATAAATTCAAAACTTTTCTCTTGTGGACTATATGTTAACATCTTTTATGTGCAATATCTTATTGAGGTCAGTACTAAATAAAAAATAATATGCATTTTGTAAGATCCTTCTTATTTTGGTGAAATAATTAACATTTTGGAGATTCCGCAAGGTGTATGTAAACTTTTGACTTCAACTGTACGTGTAACAAACTGATGTTGTAGACGCTCTTATGTGTTAAGAAGAAAAAAATTTCATTTTTTCTCCATTTCAGTTCAGCGAACCTTTCTAGACCTCTTTTCCTGTTTCGTTATGATGCGATTGCAAAGGCTTTTGTAGCCTGAATGCAGCGGCGTGATTGGGGATGGTGATTGAGTTTGAAATGGAGCAGGTCAGCCCCAGGGTATCTGAACAGGCTTAATGGACCTGTTTGAGACCTACAGGGGCCGTGAGCAGTGGGGGTCACCGTGGGGTCATGTTTACTCAGAGCCTTCCAGAGCGTGCCGCATGCCAATCCATTTTCCCTCCAGCCTGAGCAAGTGCAGCGACGCATCTGGATGCCATTGGGCTCTGTCACTGGGGGGGAACCTACTAATCCTGCCAGGAAAGCTCTGCATTTTCAAAAAGGGAAAGTTTGCTTATTTCAATACACCGTGGGGTTTTTTGGTTCGAACGACCCTCTGCGCTGCTTACCGTCAGGTTTCTCCAGCGCTCTCGAAAGTGACATATTTATAGCGTTTCGTGCTCTGGTTTAAGATGGCTTAGGCCGGCAGCACCACGTTTCATTTTCAAGCCACGCCATATAGCTAGTCACATCTCATTAAGTTTGGGGCAGCTTTCTGAATGCTCTCCAGGAGTTAACAAGACTAGTAAAGTGAGCCTGGAACGGCGAGGTGAGGAGAAAGGGACTGAATGTGTGGCGGAGAATGAGAGGAAGGTGAGAAGCTTGGCATGCGCCAAACCGGGCGCCGCTTGGCGGTGGAGCTCTTGGCATCGTTAATGAGCAAAAAGTGAGCCCGAAACCACCGGACTGTGACTGCGCAGGCATAATCAATTGTTGGAAATGAATCTTGTGTAGATCATAAAAATATGAACAGCGCCATTCACCAAAAGTCCCAGAGAGCGTGTAGTTTATGGTGGCGTTTTACATTTTTGCTAACATACATAAACCTGGATGGCAGACCTCTGGGAATAAGCTGGGATGGAATGTGTATCGCCGCAAACGTAAACATTCTTTTTTGGGTGTTTAATCATTTTAAATACCTGTATAGAATTCAATACAGGCACAAATCAACCTCTGTGGGAGTGAGTGGACGGTTATATGTGTAGTCGGAGGTTATAGTTCCTCGGTCTCTAGCGTGTATGCTTATGGTATTCTGGTCCAAATTTACAACATTGTTTTTCAGAAGCTTACAGAATTTCATTGAAGTGTATGAGAATTAGCAGTTTAGACTAGTTTAGACTGCTGAAAATTATTTAAGCAATTTGAGAGCATATAGTGTGTGATTTTGTTTGTCTATTAACATGGCAGTCGAAGCAAATACAGTGCAGTTCATTAATTTATTTATTATATTTTTGAAAAACAACCATTCTTCATACTTAACATTTTTGCTATATATTTTGCTATATATATATATATATATATATATATATATATATATAACATTCTAATTTNTTGCTATATATTTTGCTATATATATATATATATATATATATATATATATATATATATATAACATTCTAATTTTGTAATTCCATTTTGCATGCATTTCTAATTACTTTGTAAAATATTAATATTATAAGTAATATATTATAAATTATAATATAATATACTTTTTAAAATGTTATTATTTAAAGTTTGGATTTTGGTAGAAAAACACATTATTTAAGCATATAATGTTAGATTTTTAATTTCATTTTGCATGCACTTATTTATTTAAATTAGTTTATACATCATGTATAATTATCATTGTAAATATTTAGGATAATATAAATAGTAATATTAATATTAAAATAATATATTATATAATATAAATTACAAAATAATTTAAAAATATATTTAAGAAATATATTTTTTCTTTATTTTTTAAGGTTTGGATTTTGGTAGAAAAAAACATTTAAGCATATAATGTTAGATTTCATTTTGCATGCATTTGTTTTTTTTTAATTAATTAATACATCATGTAATTTTGTATAATATAAATATTTTATATTATATAAATATAATATATAAATATGAAAATCTTATTAGATGTATATAATTAATTTTAAGGTAATATGTTATATAATGTAAATTATAATATAATGTAAAAATATTCCAAATATAATTTAGTTTATTATTTTATTGGTTAATGTTTGAAAATTGGTAGAAAAACACATTATTTTAGATTATAATGTTAATGTATAATTTCATTTTGCATACATTTATTTATTTAAATACCTTTTTACATCATGTAATTTTAATTACTTCATATAATATAAATATTATATATAAGTAATATTAAAATAATATATAATATAAATTATGATGTTATTTAAAAATAATATATCAATATATCAATACAATTTAATTTATTATTTTATTAGATAAGGTTTGACTTTTGTTAGAATAACATATCAATATATTTTATATATAAAATTTTGATTTATTTATTTGATTTATTTTATTAATTTATTTATTTTAAAAACCCCAATAAATTACACCTATGTTTTTTTTTTTTTTTTTTTTTATATATATTGTAGATGTATTTATTTATTTTTATTTTCATTATTATAGTTTTCCTTAACTTTTTAATGTTATCATTTATTTTTTTATTTTTGTGTAATGT
>JAHKKF010493930.1:0-26511 GCA_019740295.1 Labeo calbasu | reverse complement strand
AGGGTTGTAAGTTAGACAAGAATATCTCCGATTGAGCGATTGAGGTGTTGTGTTGCTGGATGTAATAATGAACATAGTGGTCGTCATTTACTCCCGACGTCTGAGCCGCTGAAGATGCAGTAGATTACGTTTGTTTGTGAAGGGAATGCGCCTCCCGATCTACATATATCCGTCTATGTTTGCGCGAATCATTCATGATCCAGCTTCACCTACAACAGAAGTGAGTATAAGCGTTTTTTATGAATCTTTGCGATCGCCTTTCCTTATAACGTGGTAGTTAGGAAGTTTAGCGGCTAAATGCGGCTAATGTAAACAAGACGGTCTTTCCACAGAGAAAAGAGAGGGGCGGGGTGAGCAGAGCTCATTTGCATTTAAAGGAACAACGCCTTAGAATGAGATGATTTTTGCAGAGCTGATTTTGGCAAGGTAAAAAGGGCGTTGTTTTACAAAACCACTGAGAATTTTTAATCAAAGTATATTAGAGACTTTTCATTAAGAACCTAAAGAATCATATCAACTTGTGGAAAATGGGCATCGGATGACCCTTTAAAGCTTATTTTGCGGCATTTATAATCCTTTGGATAGGTTTCTTTAAGGAGTTGTAAAAACCGCTATTACACTCACCTTATGAATGAATCGCGTTTGTGCCGAACTCAACTAACAAAGCAAACAAAAACAGTCTCCTTCGATCCATTAACGTTTCTCTCAGTTATTGTACGCAATCTCACAGACTGAAGCGTCTGTTATAGCAAATCAACAAGCGCTGTCGTGAATAATTAGACGAAGCATCTTCTCATAGGATAAGAACGCACAGCCTCATGAATAATTATGAGACACCGACGCATCATCGATGTACTATAGTCCGTTGCCACGTCACAAACTGTGACGTTAGCACAATGTAGATTTTAAAACTGGAAGATGAAAATAGAGCAAAAAAGCTCAATATTAACCAGTTTTCTCCAGCAATTAAAATTAACGGATGCTAACATTGTCATATGTGATGTGCAACACAAACACCTCTGCTCAAATCTCAGTAAAAGTAGTCTGGGGTTTCATGAACCTTTAATGCATTGTTTTTTTCTTTCTGGAGCATCAGTGAGCTTTTGAACCTTCTGTAACAGTTGAGTCCCTCAGATCCTCAGTGGATCTCAAAATCATACAGTCATTGTTGGAAAGGGTTCAAATACACAAAAATGTGGGAAAATCAAAGAATTTGTGGGACCTGAAGGGTTTTATCTAAAGAACAGCGGGCAGTTTAACTGTTCAGGACAAACAAGGGGTTCATGAACAACTATTACTAAACCAAAAACACAGCTGTGGATCATTCAGGTAACAACACATTTTTAAGAATAAAGTATATGTACTTTTGAACAGGGTCATTTTTATCATTTTAACTATTATTTTCTCTTGTGAACTATATGTAAACATCTTTATGTGAAATATCTTATTCAGGTCAGCACTAAATAAAAAATAACAAGCATTTTGTGTGATCCCTCTAATTTAGGTAAAATAATTAACATTTTTAATGATACTGAAAGGGGGATGCAAACTTTTCACCTCAACTGTAATGTTTCTGAAATATGTATATTATATTAGAAATTAATACTAATAAAAAAAACTATAGCAACTACATGACTTCAACTAGAAATTCATTGTACTTTCTTAAATTCAGATTGTAATTGTGTATTCTGTTTTCTACCTCAATTTACTGCCATTTAATTGGAGTTTAAAGGAATTCTGAATCTAATTCTGAATAGTGCACTAAAATACATACACAAAATTACACACTCACCCTGCGGGTGACAGTTACAGGGAGTCGTAGTGGACGGCATCCATCTTTGGGTTGATGAGGTGTTTGGAGGACACTGTTGTGCGGTGAGGTGACAGTGACATAACACACACCTTCAGCCAGCAATGACTCAACCAGATCCTGTCCACTCAGCTGAAGAAATCATTTCCCACTCTCAGACACACATATACACACACACACATATTTCTATCATGTGGTCTAGAGAGGTGACTGAGGAGATTATTATTAACGGAGTGGCAGGAATGAAATTTGTCCCAGGAATATAACTACTTTTGTCCCTCGAGACACAGATCCGCCATTTCATTTGAAATCACGTCCTTATCTGATGTGGGGAAGACACAATCATGTTGTTTCATACACAAAAGTAGCGGCACCACTGAAAAGGGAATGTCATCGCACAATGACCAGTGAAGCAACACTTTTCAAACAGGTAATACCTTCATCACTGAAGAAAAAGCCCCTGTAATAGAACTGTCAGTGAGTAATAGGACTTCACTCAAGGACCCTTTAGGATGCGGTTCTTTCTAACCTTATCAGTCAATCAGTGAACATATAAAGGAACGTGTGGAAATTCAAGCATGTTTTCAGAGGCAGCTTTTCAGCAGACACACAAAGCCCTATTTATTTACACCACAACAATGGGAATCGCAGGTGAAAATCACAAACAAAGCCATGGAAATATGTGAAAAGCTTTCATACCCGAAACAAAAAACAAAGACAATACAACCCATCTGAGAATACAGATATTTTAAAGGGATAGTTCACCCAAAAATGAAAACTACCCCATGATTTACTCATCCTCAAGCCATTCTAGGTGTATATGACTTTCTTCTTTCAGATGAGTACAATCAGAGTTATATTAAAAAAATGTCCTGGTTCTTACAAGGTTTATAATGGCAATGAATGGTGGTTGAGATTTTGAAGCAACATAAAGTGCATCCATCCATCATAAAAAGTGCTCCACACGGCTCTGGAGGGTTAATAAAGGTCTTTTAAGTGAACTGATGCATTTTTGATGACGTAGGACATAGGTGTAGCGTAAGCTTAAGCATAAGCTTAAGCCACTTTCTCTTAAACGTGTGTACGACATTTAGCAGAATCTAGAGATTATAATTTGAAAAGTTTTAAATATCGATATTTTTCTTACACAAACGCATCAATTCGCTTCAGGAGGCGTTTATTAGCCCCTCTGAGCCATATGGAGTAGTTTTTATGATCAATGGATGCACTTTTTTGGGCTTCATAATCTCAATCCCCATTCACTAGCATTATAAAGCTTGTAAGAGCCAGGACCATTTTTAAAGGGGTCATCGAATGCCCATTTTCCAAGTTGATATGATTCGTTAGGGTCTTAATGAAAAGTATATAACATGCTTTCGTTAAAAATTCTCAGTGGTAGTGTAAAAAACACCCTTTTTACCTTGTCAAAATCAGTTCTTTTGACAGCGAACTGTTTTGTTGTATTTGCCTGTAAATGCTAATGAGCTCTGCTTGCCCCACCCCTTCTGTGGGGTGAGGAGCAGTACTGTTTACTTTAGCTGTGTTTAGCCGCAAAACTAGCACATTATTAAGAAAGCCTATTTGCAAAGATGCAAAAAAAACCCTTATACTCACTTGTGCTGTAGGTGAAACTGGATCACGAATAATTTGCGTGAACATAGATGCAGTTATATAGATCGCCAGGCGAATTTCCTTCAAAAACGAATGTAACATTAATCCTCTGCATCTTCAGCAACTGAGCAGGAGTAAATGATAACTGCTATGTTCATTATTACATCCAACAACAAAACACCTCAATCGTTCAGTCTGAGACATTCTTGTCTTTCCCTGCACCGGAGTCGACACAATGGTAGTCAGACTGTTACAGCTCATCAGGGCGGGTCTAAGGTAAGACGGCCGTGTCAATCAACAATCGTGGGAGGGGCCTGGGTTTTTGTGATGTCCTTTCAAAGAAAAATGGAAAAATGGCCAAAAAAATAAAAAGGGGATATTATTTATAAAGACTAAAAAATACCACTGGGTGGATTTTTATCATTATAGGTTTGTTGTGTACACAAACACACATTTATGTTCAAACAACGTGTACAACTGAGTTTTGCATCCGATGACCCCTTTAACTCTGATTGTATTCGTCTGAAAAAAGAAAGTAATATACGCCTAGAATGGCTTGAGGGTGAGTATGTTTCATTTTTGGGTGAACTATTCCTTTAATGCTAAAATGTAACTTGCAATTGTGACTCTCTTAGAATGCAATAAAAGTAAAATAGCTATATTATTAAAATATTCCTTATTGTCACCAGTTGCTTGTCATCTTATTTGTTGAGAGACAGCAGTATCAACAGCTTGATGTCTGCAGTGTCTGTCCCAGATTTATATTTGGAGAGTTTTTCTGTCAAACAAACAATACCTACATTGAAAAATCAATGATTGGTGGGACATAGCAGCACAACACAATAAAATGTACAAAGCAAACAAAAGGCCACAACACAATGGAAATACTCCAAGCAGTAAAACAGTGGCTCCTAGACATCTCGCAGAGCCTCAGACATATTATTACACACAACCTCATTAAATCACACAATGCACATCCAAGAAATATTACATTAACTTATATTCAGTTCACTCACATTGAGAGTCTGTTGTCACCTTCTTGAGTTTCACAGTCTTTTGATGTGTTACTGCCAACAGCTGAACTGGAGAGTAAAACACACAACAACTGTAATAATGTGTAATATTAGTACAATATAGTCAAGCTATAGTTCCTGTGATGGCAAAGCCAAATTTTCATCAACCATATAAAAATTCTTGAAAAATTAGAAAGAATCTTTAGAAATCATTCTAATATGCTGATTTGGTGCTTTAAAAACATATCTCATTATTGTTAATGTTAAAGGGACAGTTCACTTAAAATTACAATTCTGTCAGTAATTATTCCCCCTCTTGTTGTTTCAAACCAATAAGAGTTTTGTTAGTCTTCGGAACACAAATTAAAATATTTTTGATAAAATTCGAGAGCTTTCTGACCCTACATAGACAGCAATGCAACTGACACATTCAAGGCCCAAACAGGTAATAAGGACATTGTTAAAATAGTCCATGTGACAGCAGTGGTACAACCGTAATGTTATGAAGCTACAAGAGTAATTTTTGTGCGCAAAGGAAACGAAAATACAGACTGTATTAAATAATTTCTTCTCTTTCATGTCAGTCTTCGACGTGCGTGTTGCATTGCGTTGCGTTGCTGTATGTGCAGGGTCAGAAAGCTTTTGTGTTCCAAAGATGAACAATAGTCATATGGGTTTGGAACAACATAATTTTTAATTTTTGGGTAAACTATCCCTTTAAAAGTCCTTAAAGAGCACAATCTGGAGCTTCCTGTTATAGACCTTTTGATCATTTACATGTTGCTTTTTTAGGAACCAAAACCATTATTTTGACATTTCTAGTGCCATACTCTACAAGCTGAGCTACAGGAAGGCTAGAATGGCTTGTCTAATCTGTACAATGTTAAGCAAACTGTTTAGAAATGCATTGAATCTGCCTCAGTAACAAACAGCAAAGCAAAACAATTTTGTTTATACAGTATTATTAAAAAATAATAGACATTTATATCTCTTAAAGTTTTCCATAATATACACTTTATCAGTAAGTCTTTGCTGAAACTGGCCTACATTCATTTAATCAGAGAGCCCAGGCCAGTCACAACAAAAACAACAGGTGAGCAATGAACACCGGCTGCATACTGAGCTTAGGATCTGCAGCAAAACATTTCCATGCAAATCATCCCATTCATCACTCTCCGTGTCACACACGCTCACATGCACACGCATGCAAACACATAATACACATACGGCCTCACGCAAACACGCTCGCCTTTCTGTTTACTGAAGTGAAGCGTGCTGCCGGTATGATGAATGGGGTTTTTTAAGCAAGCTCTTCAGCAGCCTCTCCTCCGCCCCGTTCTTCCCTGTCTTTCCCACTCACCCCTCTAGCTCGAGTCTGTCTGCCTCTGCTTTTGTATTTTGAAAGTCTCCCTGCTCATTAGTATTTCACAAGTCTCTCCAGGGGTCTTCGTTCTACCCTCTCGACAGACTGTCTGAGAAGCACACTGCCGTCCACTCATTTATCACAGACCTGTGAAATATCAGAGTATGACTTTGACTCGATCATGGGGCTGAAGTGTGAAAAGTGCTCATTTAAAAGTGCTCATACGGAGGTATGACAACAGAAATCTAGTTTCTAGTACCTAGGGTCTGATTAATCAAATAAAACAGAAAAGTAAAATGTATTAAGTATGTCAATCGATTCAAAGCTTTAATTACATGCAGTTGGGGTGATTTATTTGAATGAATTGCAATTAATCATATATATCAATATCTGCTGAGAATAAACCTGAAATGAAGACAAGGCATTACATTATTTGGGCAGAATAGTAAATCATGTAGTCGATATTGTAAAAAGTGGCTTTAAAAGCCAATATATTCATATTGTTTGTTTTATTCACAGTCATTAAAGAAAATCAGTGTACAGAAATATATTTTGCATCTGAGTTTGTCAAACTGTCTTAAGTAGACTTTATTATAATTTAGCCATTAGTCATAATAAATTACATTAAAGAAACAGTTAAACCAAAAATGAAAATTTGCTAAAAATGTACTCACCCTCTGGCCATCCAAGATGTAGATGAGTTTGTTTGTATGTTTGTTTTTTCTTTGGAACAGATTTGGAGGAAATTAGAATTACATCACTTGCTCAACAGTGGATCCTCTAAAGTGAATGGGTGCCGTCGGAGTTCAAACAGGTGATAAAAACATCATAATAATCCACGCGACGAGTGGTCCATCAGTTAACGCCTTGCGAAGCAAATTTTGTAATAAACAAATGTATCAAGATGTTTTTCAGTTCAAAATACGCTTCCGGGTAAATTTATTGTCGTATCTAAAAGAAAAATATGCATGGATCAAGCATCGTTTACAAGTGAAAACATTTCTAAACAAATATTGTGATGTTTTATCAGCTGTTTGACGGCACCCATTCACTGCAGAGAATCCGTTGGTAAACAAGTGATTTAATGCTAAATTTCTTCAAATATATTCAGGTGAAGAAACTAAATCATCTACATTTTGAATGACCTGACTGTGAGCCAGATTTTCATTTATGGGTGAACTACTACTACTTTAAATTAAAATTTTAAAATGACACCTCTAAAAAGTTTATAAACCATCTCCTGATTAGCTCTGCAAAAAAGACAGTTTAAGAAAGTTAAAACAATGGCCCTTTCCCAAACGATGCACTTTATGTGAACTTGAGGTCATAAGGCCTTTACTTTTGTGCTCTAGTCCACAAAACCACAGGGTCTCATTTGTCATTTTATGATTCAGCAAGTGCTCATAAAATCCACCTTTACTGCTATGATTCGCCCTTGATGCTCCATTTTGTGAAGTGTGCAAAGTGGACCATGACCCAACAGGCCATGCGGCCAAGTGTGGACTTAAAGCAAGACTGTAAGGCCTAAGGGCATCATTTGGAAATCAGAAACAGACACAAACTTTCCCATTCCAAGGGTCTTGCCCTTCATACAAATGTAAAACTGACAGCGCAGCTGTACAGAAAAAAACAGTGAATTCTGGGTTACTTTGACTGCTTAATGACCATAAATGATACAACAGTAAAATGCATTTTACAGCAGGATCACATTTAGACTGAAATGGAATTTTACTAGAAGCTAAAATCAGCTTGAATCATCAGGATTCAGTTGCTTAATGAATTGAAAGTGTTGTTTGAATAACTATCGCTCCATTTTTTTCAACAAAAATGGGTGAAAAATTTGCTACAGTATTTATGTTGGTCTATAAAAGACAATGTTTCTATACTTTTTTTGTTAAACAGGTTTATAGTTCTGTTAAGGTCAATAGGCTATGCTACACTTTAAAAAGAGGTGCAGAGATGCCATAGAAGAGCCATCTTGGGTTCCCCAAAGAACCTCTCAGTGAACATTTAGACTTTTTCTTGGTGAAAAGAACATTTTAATAATCTGAAAACCTTTTCCACTTTAATGTATGGGAAAGATCCCATGCACTCTTGAAATTAAGGCTTTTTAATGGCAACAGCGGTTTCAATGAAGAACCTTAAGCATTCAAGGAACCTTCCCATTGCACTAAAGGTTCTTCTAGTGGGAAAAAAGATTCTTTAGATGGTTCTTCTATCTTATTCTTCAATGTGGAAGTAAGCCTATGAACATTAGCCGCGAGAAATAATGAGAAGAATAACAATGTGCAGTGAACGGTAAAACTGTTTGGACTACAAACCAGTGTGCTCATAATTAAGAAAACACATTAAAATAATATGGTAAGACACACCAATTTGCAATATCAAGCAGCAAAACAAGTTGTTTTGTACAGCTAAAAATAGCTGGACACGGATGAGACCAGACTCAGACAAAACATGTTGTAGGCTACTATCCTATATAAAAACTCCCAAATGCATTAGTTAATTAAATGTTCATTTTATCATATATAACTAAGTGGATGTTTAAAAATGAACCTCGTTCCAACATATGCTGCGAGCAGTTTGCAGAAATAATGAATGGTCCACTGTAAAAGCCAATTACATAGGAGAATGTCAATGCATCTCTATGAACTGAAGCCTAACAAAATGTGGGTCAGGCCAAACAGCAATGATCCTGAAAGCATAGATATTTCAATAAAGAATATGGCATTAATATACCAGCTTCACAAGAAGGTCATCTCACTTTTTTGCTTAACATAAAACACAATGTATAATTCCAGAAGGTCATCAACTCAATTTTCACAGTTTCGGACAAAGGTCACATTATTGGATAAGTTTCTCACGTCACAAATCACGCAATAGCTTACTCAAACCTCAACGTTTTCCTGCAACCTAATTTTTCTCCAAACCGTTTCCTGCCCCCCTACTGAGTCGCTTTCCCTTTTTTTAAAAAAAGATTCAAAGGAGCAGAGACTTGCAAAATTATTTGTCTTTGAATGAAGGCATAAATCCGAACTGCACTCATCAGCAGCATCTCAAGCACTTTAAATATTCTTTTGATTTTTGACATAGTTCCAAAATCATGCGCCTGTGTGAATCCAGATGAAGCTCCGTGGGAGTGTGTGCCATAGCATGCTGCAAATGATCAAACGACAGAGGGAGATGTATAGCGCACCGTCCAGGATCCTCACACAACTAACATGCCTTGGCTGGCTGTGTTTGTCAAAAACGGAAGGAAGGCTTCAAGGCATGCTCAATTTTAATACTGGCCTTAGGTCATATTTATAAGATGCATCCTTTACTACTGATGAAATTTCACTATCCTGCGTGTGTGATTCAACAGTTGGTTGAACAAATAAAAATAACTCATAAAAGTCTATTCTTTACCATTCCACTTCTGCCAGGAAATAAGCATTGCAGTTGTTAAATATTTGCCTAGTCTTCTTAAACCTCGGAATGCCTTTGGGTTTGGATACACTCCTTTTATTGTATTTTAATTAAAAACCTCCCCATTTTCACATTAAGTATTTTAAGAAGTTAAATCTTTTTTAATTGATTTAACACCTTAAATCAGCTAATCTCTGACCTTCCCAGAAGCACAGAAACAGGGGAAGCTCTTTTTTCATTTTCCTTTCAAGAGTAAACAGAACAGTTTAAAATAGCACAACAGCATGATGTTTTTTTAGAAGGTTTGCACTGGCAGGTCAGTTTGAAACACTGAGATGAACACCAAATTTTTATTTTGTCAAAACTTAGTTCAGAATATAACAGCTGTTTATTCTGCAGTTTGTTTGAAGTATCAAGACCTCAACTTTGAAGACTTTAATTTTATAGGTTCGTTATAGAATCTTCCTAAAGGTTGGTTGATGGCTCAATTTTATGTAACAATCTTCTTTCCTGTCAGAAAAAATATCAGTTGATCAATGTACGGCATCAACGCACACATGCTGTCAAACATAACACTGCCTGTGTTTCCATTTCACTTTGGTCTTTACAACATTCCAGAGAATACTGGATCGTATTCTTCTAAATATTTACACTTCACTCTGAAAAGAGGAGGTTAACGTTCCCTGTTGAATGCATCGTGTCACATCTATAATTCAGAATGCTATCACAGCAGAAAGCCTGAATAAAGAGTTTGCTATAAATATGCATTCACGACTTGACGGGGGTTTTCAACTAGGAAGGAAAAGTTGTGGTAGGGTCCTTGTTTTTCCATTCTCTCCTCTGTTGTGGCTGATCAGCGATTCTCTAAGAAGCTGTTTTGAAGATGCTTACTCAGGCGAAGGGTTTTGTTGTCCTGTGTTCATTGAGGTAATCATCAGCCCTCATTGCGGGAATCCAGTGATTGACATGTTTGCAAAAGTACTTTGTAAATCTAAAGTGACAGTTACAGTGTCATATACACTGCTGTGAAATACTGGTCAAAAAACAACACTGTTTTGGAGTTGGATGTCACTAACATGCAACATACTAGGTGTACTCCTCAAAATGTTGGATGAGAAAAAAAAATTGTAGTACAAAAAATAAAACAATGGCAATATTACAAAATACAACATTAAAAAGAACATTGATCACTCCTTTGTCTAAAGAAACATTGTCCAACAGTAAAACCACCAGGTAAAGTTATAGCGGAAGTCTGTCTCTCTCTCGCCTCCTCTGAGCCTATTGAGTTTTAACAGACCCCCTAAAGCGTGCGGTGAGTTTGGTGGAGGGTAATTGAGAATGAATGGGGGAAAGTCACATGAGAGGAGGCAATGCCTCCATCGCGATATGATTGGATATGACTGGTTATGCTCGGCTGTGATTGGTTCAATAAATCCCGCCTCGTGTGTTGTGCACGTTCGCAAATCAGTCTGAATGAACAATATGATGGTGTTAATGGGAAGACTAGTTTTAAAAAAGTACGTAAACAACTCACACGTTTAGATATGATCAATTTGTCAAAATAAGACTTGAAATGGCCTGAAAACATGATCTGTGGGAGTTTTTAATAAGTAATCAGTTCGGTGAAATTTAAAGTAAACCTCTGTGTCCGTGACCAATAATTTAATTGAGCTAATTTGCTGAGCTTTGATGACTGATGACCTGAAAAAAAAATCAAAATAGTTAAAAGTTACCTGTTAAAAAGAATACTTGAACGTAAGCTGACAAATAAAATATATTGTTTAAATTGTTACTGCCTTGCAAAACTGATTATATTCGTTGTAATACTGATTCTAATTAATTTGAATGCTAAAATATGTTCTCAAAACTCTGTACTGTTTGTTTATGTGCAGATTATGAAGTCAGTCACAGCATCTTTCAGCTTTGAGTGAAACGCGAGTCGGCGGTCTGAGTCTCATCTAGTGAAACGATTGGTTATTTTCATTAAAAATAATACAGTTTATATACTTTTTAATGTCAAACGCTCGTCTTGTCTTACTCTGCCTGAACCCTGTTTTTTTCCTGTTCATGACAGTTAGGGTATGTCGAAAGACTCCCATCTTATGTTCTCCCTCAACTTCAAAATCATCCTATATCGCTGTTTTACCTTTTTTGTTAAGGGTGTTTGATCTTCTTTGCATGTTAACTTTGCAAAGACTGGGTCAGTATTTCTGCAGCAATGTAGGATGATTTTGAAATTATTTTTTAAGTTGAGGGAGAAAATATGATTGGAGTTTTGAGACATACCCTAACTGTCTTGAGTCAGAATACACAGAGTAAGGCAGAGCAAGACAAGACGAGCATTTGAGATTAAAAAGTATTTAAATTGTATTTTTTAAATGAAAATAATCGATCGTTTCACTATAAGACCCTTCTTTTTCAGCTGTGATGATTTATAACAGAGATCGTTTGAAGCTGTATTTAAACTGCATTTTGGAAGTTCAAACTCAGGGCACCATATCAGTCCATTATATGGAGAAAAGTCCCGAAATGTGTTTCTCAAAAAACATAATTTCTTTACGACTGAAGAAAGAAAGACATGAATATCTTGGATGACAAGGGGGTAAGTACATTATCTGTAAATGTTTTTTCTGTAAGTGGACTTCTCCTTTAATGCACTTGGATTTAAATATTACTTTTAAATGTTATATTTTTATATCTAAAATGTTTGTTCAATGAGTGTAAATGTATGCAATGTTGAAAACTATGCTGCACAATTCAAACTGTCTTCAGTTCAATTCAATTCAATATTTTTAATGGGTGTTTTCACTTAATAACAAATGTTCACATTTTGAAAATTACTTCTGTGTCTGCTTTTAAATTTCCAACCTATTTTTTGGTTCATTTTAGAGTGTATATGAGTTTCTTTCTTCTGTTGAACACAAAAGAAGATCTACTGAAGAATGTTGTTAGCAGAAGCCATTGACTTACAGTATATAGTACGGGGGGGAAAACTGAATTCAGTGACTACTATTTGGTTACACACATTGTACAAAATTCCTTCTTTTGCGATTAACAAAGAAAAGATATTCACACAGGTTTGGAACAACATGAGTGTGAGTAAATGATACATTTTTTATTTTGGGTAAACTACAGTATCCCTTTAAGCATTTTTGATAATTCATAGTTCCTACAGCCAAACTCCATGCCAAGTCTCAGTAAAACTGTAGATAAAATCAATCATTTTAGATGATTGAATCAAGCTCTGTGGGATGAGCATCTCAGAAATGTCTCTTCAAAGGTATCATGAAGAACTATTCATTTCAATTTTCTATTGGCTCTATATCTATTTCTGTTGGTATTCTTGAAGCATAATGGAATGCCTGCCTACTGAAGGGAAAAGCACCTTGATGGATCTGGTAAAGGATTTAGTTTGCAGATGAAACAGATTACATTCGTGATGGTGAATGTTTTCTTTTATCTTAAGATTGATGTAAGAATACCTGGTCTGTTTATAGTGCAAAACCAAGCATATAGTGACACATCCTTGCCCTAGACATTTATGAGTTATCGTATTTAAAATGCTTCCCTTTAATTCAGCTACAGCTGCATCCCAATCTTCCTGCAGTTGCTGTTTGGGAGCCGTTGTCATGGTGATGCTCACTTGGTTCCTCCTCACCTGGGAGAACCAAGTATGAAATCAGATATTTAAGATTCTGGATGGAAAACAGATGGGTAATGCTTGCTACCGTTCTTCAGAAACACCGCCTTGTTTTCTTCCAAACTTCACAGTGGTTTTTTATATGCTTGAACCTCTACTAATTATTACATCTTTTATCCTAAATTTAGTCTGTTGTCTGGGATGCATCAGGAGGTATTAGCAAGTCCCATGTGGTCACATGCGTTCACAAGAGCACAGCACGAAATACGGGTGTAAACAGTGTTTAAACATTCTCTGATCAGACCACTCAAAGCACATTCAGAGGTAGTCAAAAACATCCATTCATGTTGCATTTGGAGTGCTAAAATGAATGCTTCCTGATGTGTGCAGGACAGCAGCGAAGAACCGCCTATAGACCTGCCAATCATCTATTGTACTAAAACAAGAATTTCAAACTTTTCTGGTTACATTCAACACGCACTAACACAGACTTTACATCTGAAGTAAATTCAACAACAAAACGAAAAATTATGTTCAAAACATTTCGAATGTAAAAGTATATTTGGAACAACAGAATGGATGAATCAGAGCAAAAACTAAAAGAGTTGCATTTGAGATGCATGTTAATAGGATCACTCGAGACAATTTAATACTAGGTTTAAAACATGTCCTTTTTTAGTTCGTCTACACACGCACTTCTTTCTTTGTCTCTTGCTTGTTTGTGCTAATTAGATGGCAGAGTAAAAAATACAAAATCGTTCTTTCCCCTCTTCTTTGAGTTACGCTTACCTTTGATGCATATTCAGCATGTGTTCAACATAAGCACATATACCTGCGTGGGTTGCAGCGTTCCTCATAAGCGAAAAGTTCGATCAAAGAGCGGGTTGCTGTGACTGAACAGAACATTTCGCTGTCAAGTTTAAAGCAGGTTTTTTTTTTAATTCTCGCCATTCTAAATTCATACAGTTGTCCGTTGCGCACCGTTTGATCGGTCTCTAATGCAGTAACGTTACTGGGCTCAAATACATAACAAACTGTATTTTTATCGCTCTCTAGATAACTTCAGTTCAGTACCGCATGGGAGAATTTTTAATTATAATATTTATGTAGAAAAACTGAGGAAACGTTTCAGAGTCCCGCGAAACGAACACTGGCAAACGTATAACTAGAAAACATGACACTTTAAACCATTGTACTCTTCTTGGATAACATACGTAATTTTACAAATATTAAACCAATAAATACTAATATTTACTCACCAAATGTGTAGATTGAGAACATTTTCCAACCTTGTGGAGGAGCTCCCCACAATGGCTCTCAAACGTCTTCTGTCAATAGACATTTCCCGGTAAGTGAAGTTGAGAACGTGATATTGTTATTGAATTAATTCAACACATTTTTTTAAGTAGAGAGTGCAAATACTCTAGTTCCGTCAACTTGCAAACTAGCTGAGACGGTGAAAATGTAAAAAGGTTAAGCTGAATAATAACAACAAAAAAAAACACTGAAACTAAACTGCGAAATATTTTTTTACAGTGTGTATTTATGACATTTTGATTAAAAAATAAGGGAGAAAATTATGCTTTGGTCATTCTTAATTATGACATAAAAGTTTACATAAAAATCGTGACATAATAACATTAATCATGACCTTTTAATTTTGACTTTATATCATAATTTAGACTTTTTATCAACTCTTTAATAATAATAAGTATGTTTGTACAAGTTTGTAAATCAGAATAATGCTATTCAAGTTTTTTTGGTTAGAATAAAATAGGCTCGGGTTTTGTTGTGAATTTTCAAATATACACTATACACAGGTCAAAAGTTTACATACACCCTGCAAAATCTGCAAAATGTTAATTATTTTACCTAAATAAGAGGGATCATACAAAATGCATGTTATTTTTTATTTAGTACTTACCTGAATTGTATTTAAACCTTGTTCCTTCTGTAATAGTCCCTTAGTTTTCCAAACTAAAAACACTAAAATGCTTAGGAATTTAGTTGGGGTTGGGGGGCTTTTTATGCTTTTTTTTTTGTAGAAAGAACAGTAGGAGAGATGATAGGAAAGCAGTGTGAGGAGAGAGGGGAGCAGGATCTGCAATGACCTCAAGACAGGATTCGAACTCGGGTCACTGTAAGCGCTGCTGCACATATGTCGATGCACTGTCCACAAGGCTACTGGCGCCGACAACAATACAGTACTAAGAATCAAGTGTATATAAACATATATAATGGGTCATTTTTATAAATTCAACTATTATTTTCTCTTGTGGACTACAGTAGTCAACATTTGAAGTGGATCAAAACCTTTCATCAAAGTTGTCCAAAACAACCAAAACAATACCCATTCTTGTCTTATGACAACTTTGATAAACGTTTTTGATCCACTTCAAATGTTGACTACTGTATATATATATAAACGTCTTTTATGTGAAATATCTTATTCAGGTAGGTACTAAATAAAAAATAACCTGCATTTTGTATGATCCCTCTTATTTTAGTAAAATAATTAACATTCTAACATATTAGCAAGGTGTATGTAAACTTTTGACCTCAAATGTAATCAATTTATTCTGCCATGATTCCTTAATTCATATAGTCTTAAACTAGAGTTTTCCACAGGTGTTTATGACATTTTGGTGCCATTCATGTGTGCTCGTCTCATAAACGCGATCATTTCAACGTGACCAGAAGGCAACATTAGTTCTTGACTAATGAGTCAATCATAACTATTCTCCTGTTGGATATTGAGATGGATTGTTTATGCATATTAAATGAACGTAAAAAGCTCTTCGGTGCCTCTCAATAGCGTGATTTATGTTCATATATCATGATATTGTTTTTCATATAAAATAGTATATTGTCTGGGGCAATTTCAATTAAGATCAGTCAAACAAATACACAAAGGCACCCAGTTCATATTGTTATTTGTCGAATCATGAAAATATCTATTTTTGTCCCGCTTGATGCAATAGCCCAGGCTTTAAATTTCAATATTTCCTATTAGGTTTTATTATTAGTATTTGCTAAGGGGACAGATGGACTGCAAGGACTGCAGGCAAGGCGAGGAGAGAGTGAAAGAGATTGAGCGAGACACAAACAGAGGGAAAGAGGGAGCATAAATAAATGCTGAAATATAGGTCAGAGACTGGTGGCAGCCGAGCCTTTGTCATCAGGGAAGACCAAAGCAATCTTCATATGAATGTGTGTGTGTGTGTGCAGTCATGCAGGAGGATAAACAGCATGCATAGTGTGTTGTCATGCAGAAAACAACTGAATATAAGGATGAAGCCAGTAATGAAGGCATGTGGACACTGAAAAGTCCAAAGCAAAGTTTCTGTTTTAAACTTTGAGCAGAAATGGCAGGCCCAGTTCTACGAGGGCGCTAGAGGGTGTTAAGCACCCTCAATTGAAATGAATAGCACCCTCAGTTAAAGCTGGAGTTTTTGTCAGCTTATTATAACAAAGTGTAGATGCAATGTAAATAAGAGATTCATTGTGCAGCGTAGAGAACTTCACTGATTATTTAGTAACTTTGGGAGATCACAATAAACTAAGATGAGGGACAGCTTTTTAGTGATTATAAATGCGCCATAGCAATGGACAGCACTAAAACCTTTATATACATATAAGGTTAGAGCACCCTCACTAATTTAAGAAGCACCCTCAGTGATTTGATTCTGGAGCACAATCAGAACAGGAGTGAAATTGCTTGAGGGTTGCCCCTTCAAAACGAGAGATTTGATAGAGTCTTATCTTAGTCTGATATGTTTCTTTTAAAATTCAGAATATTCTAAAATATACTTAGGAGATAAAAATTATGACATAAAAAGTAAAAAAAAAATTGTCACAACATTTTATCTGACAATTAATTATAAAATATCACTTAATGCCATAATTTAAACTTGTTCTTTTGACTTATCTCATAATTATGACTTGGTATCTCAAAATTTCAACTTTGTTATTTTCAATTTTGTCTCATAATTATGATTTAGTAGGTCATAATCTTGACTTTATCTCATAATTATGACTTAGTGTGTAAATTTTGGCTTTCTGTCTCATAAATGAAACTTTTTATGTAATAGTTTGGACCTTTCATCTCATAATTATGAATTAATATTTCATAATTTATCTCACTGCATTTTATCAGTGCATTTTGTATTTAATTTTGACTTACATCATAAATATCACTTAATGTCATAATTTCGACTTTTTATCTCATAATAATGACTAATAATGACTTTTTGTCACAATTATGATTTAGCCTGTCATTGTTTTGACTTTTTATCTTCTAATTATGACAGGTTATAATTTGGACTTGACTCATTGACATGGTAGATCATACTTTTGACTTTTTGTCTCATAATTATGACTTAGTATGTCATAATCATGACTTAGTATGTCATAATTTTGACCTATTCCCTTATTATTATGACTTAGTATGTTGTAATGTTGTCTTTTTATCTCATAATTATGACTTAGCATGTCAATTTTGACATTTCTTATCATTTAAACTTGTAATTTTGACCTTTCATCTCATAATTATAACTTTGTATGTCATAATTTTGACCTTTTTCTGTCTTAATTATAACTTAGTATGTTGTCATTTTGACTTTTTTATCTCATAATTATGACTTAGTACAGTATGTCAAAATTTTAACCTTTCGTTATTTTTACTTTTGTCTCATAATTATGATTTAGTAGGTCATAATCTAATTTTATCTCATAATTATGACTTAGTATGTCAATTTTGCCTTTTTGTCTCATAATTTAAACATTTTATGTAATAACTTGGACATTTCATCTCATAATTATGAACTAATATCTCATCATTTTATTTCACATTTTATCAGGCAATTAATTTTAATTTACATCATAAATATCACATAATTTAACCTTTTTATCTCGTAATAATGACTTAGTATGCCATAATTGAACTTTTTGTCACAATTATGACTTAGCATGTCATTGTTTTGACTTTTCATCTTCTAATTATGACTTAGGTTATAATTTGCACTTGTTTCACTGACATAGTATGTCATACGTTTAATCTTTTTATCTCATAATTATGACTTAGTACAGTATGTCATTTTAACCTTTTGTTATTTTTACTTTTTGTCTCATAATTATGATTTAGTAGGTCATAATCTAATTTTATCTCATAATTCTGCCTTTTTGTCTCATAATTTAAACGTTTTATGTAATAATTTGGACCTTTCATCTCATAATTATGAATTAATATCTCATAATTTTATCTCACATTTTATCAGACAATTAATTTTGACTTACACCATATGTCATTGTTTTGACTTTTCATCGTATAATTATGACTTAGGTTATAATTTGCACTTGTTTCATTGACATAGTAGGTCATACTTTTGACTTTTTGTCTCATAATTATGATAGTACATCATAATTATGACTTAGTACATTGTAATTTTGACTTTTTATCTCATAGTTATTACTTGGTATGTCAATTGTGACGTTCTGTCTCATAATTGTAACTTTTTATGTAATCATTTTTACTTTTCATCTCATAATTGTGACTTCTTATGTCATGACTACCCAAAGCGTGACTTTTTTGTGGCAAAAAGGGCCTCCATAGGATTCTTGAGTCAACAGCTCACTAATATAATGATCCAGTGCAGGTACCAACTCACAGAAACAATACAAAACAAGCAAAGATAAGGAGTAATTAGTGCTTGAGTGTGTATACGATTCGATGGCATGAAAATTTAATATTCAAGGACTGTTGCTATAACCTCAAACCTATATCAATTCTAAATACTGTGCAATAGAATAGCACATATCAGTCATAGGAAAAACTTGAGGCATTACGGGCTTATTTAACAACTAGATTATAGAGCTTAACTGATTTCAAGACTCACTAGCTAATCATGATAAGCATAAAAAATTGGATGTTATTCAAATGTACATGCAAACAGAGACTCTCAAATACTCAAGACTAACACAATTTGCTCTCAAGTTTGGGGCTGGATCATCAGTGGCTTGCACAAAAACATCAATTAACTTCCTGTCTGTTTGTTTGCACACACCAGAATGTTAATGAAATGATAATGAAAATTATTCCAAAATCTGCTTTAGAACCAAGGTGTGATTTGCTAGACATGGGGTTAAAAAACTAATCAGGACTGGTAAGGTAAAATCCCGTGTAAGTATGCAAGGCACCGCGCATGCAAATACAGATATAAACACACACGCACATACATATCAATTTCGCAACCTTCCTCTAACCCCCAAGCATAGTAAACTGAATATAATTAGTCTATAACGCAAAGTGGAATTCTTGATTTCTTATTTTTCACCCAGAATCTGCTTCCTATTGGGTTTATCGCAGACAAACAGAGCGGGTGGTAATTAGGGGGGGCTGGTGAGCGGCGGGGTTCCCTCGGGTGTGTGTATCTTGGTGTCTAGGTGTGTGTGTGTGTGTGTGCCTGTGTGTGTCCCATCCTCCAGTCACATTGTTAGAGTAAACTCACATGTGATCTTGGAAAGTTATTTACTTTCTGTAATTGCGTTTCTTAATCAGCCCGTTTGCTTTTTCTCAGTGTGCAGAATGAGAATTCAACTGATTTGGTGATACACAGAGACAGAGATGGGCAAATGAACACTGACACCCTTGAATACACTGAAGCTTTAATGTTTATTAGAGGTTCATTGAAGTTTGTAATTATTCATTTTAAAATGGAGGATAGGATGGTGCCAAAATGCCATTGCCTCATCTTTACTTGCTGAAAACATGTTTAAATACTATTATGCGGACAAACGGCAACAGAATATTAAATGTTTGCACTGAAAATATTTAAACTGCAGATGATAAAAATACAACCTGAAAATGAATGCTGTAAATGCCAATTACCATTGTGCCCTTGAGCAACACATTTACAATGCAAAAATAATTAATAAATTAAACTATTTTCTTAACATCAACAATTACAATAAGTGTTATTATTTTACAAAATGGCAGAGCAAAAGATAAACAAATTAAATAAAACAAGTAACAAGCAAAACATATTTATATATTTATTCTTTTTTAAAAGAATCTTTCAGTATTTTAATGGAAAACAATAAAAATCCTGACTTTTATTTATTTAGTTTTTGCAATTTAATTGCACCAGGTATTCTGTTCCTGTAATAAGCATTTGCAATGGATAAATTATCTAACACATGTATCACAACAATGCCTGACAATACCAACACACTTACATTTTCTGTGATCTCACTAGTGTGCATGCATACATAAGCATTCAAGTGCAAACAGGTGTGTGACAGAGTTCACAGAAGCAGAAAGAAAGAAAGAGTGACTGTAAATGGAACAGCACCTTGCTGTGATTTGAGCTCAAGCACCCACACAGAGCGCAAATATCTCGCCTGCAGAGTCCTTCGAGCAGCCTGAACATCACCTAACATTATGCTCTTAAACTGCATGCAGCACTGCATTAAAAAGACATACGCTTGCATGAACAATGCAGCTTTGAAAACAAGCAGGTCTTGTGTTTCCTAAAATATTTATTTCCCCCTGTGCACATCATATCAAAATCATAATGCATTAGTGAAATTTTCATGGTATACAGCAGAGGTTTTGTTTAAAGGAGCAGTCCACCCAAAAATAAACCTTTGCTGACATTTATTTTATCCTCAGACCATCCAAGATGTAGTTGAGTTTGTTTCTTCATCTGAACAGATTTGGAGAAATGTAGCATTACATCTTTTACTCACCAATGGATCCTATGCAGTGAATGGGTGCCGTCAGTCCAAACAGCTGATAAAAACATCACAGTAATCAATCAGTAATCCACAGCACTCCAGCCCACCAACTGATGTCTTGTGAAGAGAAAAGTGGCAGTCTGTAATAAACAAAACCATCATTAAGACATTTTTATACTTTTTACACTTTGCTTCCGGGCTAAATGCATCCCTAGTAAAAGTAATACATTTAAAATGCAATTATTTTATGCTAAGCATAGCTCAAATATATTAACATATTTACTGGCATATCGCTCGAGACTTGCTGAAATAAAAACTGTAATTAAACTTTATTTGGAGTACAACTTGTGCACAATGCAGATTTCTTAATATTAAGCCTAAAATATGTTTTAATGTCACTATTGATGAGAAGTGTATGATCTTTAAATGATATCAGTCTTTACATGCAAAATATTTAAAGTGTACCTAAAGTACACTTGCAGTAGTTCCACTTTAGCACAATCAAATATATGTCAGTATATCTTTAGTTGGACTTCAGCACTACTTCCACACAATTAAAGTGCATTAAGAACAAAATTAGTTGCTCCAGTTTAGCAGACTTAAAATATACCTGTTTAGTATACTAAAAGTATAATTGCAGGGTGTTTTTATTAAGTGCAGAATATGTAAATGTGTTTGTAGTATACTTAGCATGAAATAAATGTATTTCAAATACATTTTAGTATATTTATTTTACACTACACTCTAAAAAATGCTGGGTTAAAAACAACCCAACTTGGTTTTTTTGGCAACCCAGAGCTGGGTAAATATTGGACAGAACACATGCTGGTATATATATATAAAGTCAACTATTGTTTAAAAATTATGTTGCTGATTTAAAATGGACTGGAACTTAAAAACACACACACAGAATTACTAGAGGCAACAGCAATAATCAAAAGATGAACATTTATTATTAAGCATGAACACATGGACAAAATACAAGAACTGTACAAATTGAATTTATTTGGATGAATACAGCATAGTTACATATTACACACATTTAAAATCGTTTAACAAGCATTTTAGACATAGAAATTTAACATTTAATAGTAGAATTTTAATTTCAGTGTATTCAACTGTTATCTGTAATACCTTTTTTTACCGAAATAGCGCTAATTCTCATGCCGGCGTGTCGCTGAAATCTGAGCCGCTGAAGGGCTGCTGTTCGCCGGGTTAACTGCGAACTTCAGACCGCGGCCTCGCGATTCACTCGTAACTGAAAGATGCCCATAAACAAACAGTACTGACATTAGAGAACATATTTTAAGATTACAATAACGAATAAAATCCATTTGTTTTATTAAAGACGCAGCTGACAGACATCTCATCCTTACAGCACAAGAAAGACTAAATTAAATGAAATAAAACGTATACAAACCTTTATTTCACTTAAGAAGTGCAAATCGGCCGTGCTGAGAACCTGGCGTTCCCGTAGAGGACTCGAAAAGCCCGCGCGTTTACTGTAACTCAGCAGCTGGGTTGTTTCGTCAGAGACAGGATTAACCCAGGGGTTGGGTAGAAAAAAGCAAACCAGCGTTAAAAATGATCCAGCAAACGTAGTTAAAGAAAAACTACCCAGCACCTAGGTAATGTATATATATATATATTAAAAATAACCCAAATAAAATTACCCAACAAGTTAAACCCAGAATTTGGGTTTTAAAAAAAAGAACCCAGCATTTTTTTTAGAGTGTAGGGATGTCCTCTATCCTTAATATTTCTTTCTCTGTGAAAAGGTCATTTTATCTAAATCAGGAGAAAAATATGCAGAGATCAAGCACTGTTTAGAAATGAGCACAGTTTCTAAAGAACTATGTTGGTGAATTTTGACGTGAGAGGACAACATGGACATTTTCTCATGAGAAACTGATATTATGTATTATGGACTTGTATTATGGCCAGAAGTGATGGTTTGAAGTTAAAAAATGCATTTAGCATTGTTATTCCCCTGTTAAAACAGACCTACGACCCATTTTGTTTCGCATCCTATTAGTTTCTCCTACACATATTTTAGCAACATTTATCAAAATGTTGTTTAGAAGAAAGTCATTTGGAATGCCAGGAGGATAAGTAAACAATAGCAGAATTTTAATTTTTCCCTTTAAATGGAGAGCAAACTGTGGATTTAGTTTGCCACATTAGAGATCTATTTCAAAGTCATTGAAAGTCCTTAACATTTTGATATCAACTTGAATAGTAAGAGATCTTTATTTTCAGTTGCACTGCAGCTGTGCAAATGATCAGATTCAGGAAAGAGCTGTTTTTTTAGCACTGTCTTTCTAGTCACTTGTTACTTGCTGATGCACTTTGCACCTCCGCATTGCAAGAGCTGTAATCATGCCATGCTGTACGTTGCCCTTGGGTCACACCAAGCTGCGATTTGACCTGCAAACCATAAGTGAAAGTGTGTCTGTGCAGTCATCAGTCATAGAGCAATGGGAAGAACATGATGAAAATGCCATTAAGGCTTGACAACAAGAGAAGAGCACATTAACATGAAAGGCATTTTTAAAAATGTATTTGCTGTGGTCACTGGAGTTGTGTGTGACCAGGAGCTGTTAAAAAGCAAATTTACGTGGTGTATTTCACACGTGCGTTCACATGAGCACACACTAACTCACACAAGGAGTGAGAGAATCACATGCGGAATGGTTCATAAAAAGGTTCATAAAAAGCACTCATACATGCTAATTAGCCTGAAAGCTTTTTCATTAGCCAAGCTCTTGTCTAAAATGTAATAAAGCAGTGAATGAACAGATAAAATACTCCCTTCCACTCTAATGTACCTCTGACTGTATTGATATTCTAATCATTTCATTGAGGCACAGACTTGTAGAAAAAAACGTAACGAAGGTTGTTTGTTGCTATTTAACATGTGGTGATAATAAGAAACACCTGGCCTGAAAATAAGTTGCATCAACATAATTTTAACTTTAAAATAAATAAATACACACATTCTTTCATAAAACAAACATTAACTAAAATAAAATAATGTATAAAAGTTTAACTTTCCATTGTAGCTGTTTCTTATATTATGTAGTAAAATACAATTATTTAATGATGTATGAAAATAAAAAATAATAATAAATTAAATTAATAAAACTATATAAACACGTTTTAAAAAATCAAATCAGAATGGAAGACATAACAATAAAAACTGATTCAAACTTTTAAAACTACAATAGTACCTAATTAACATTTCCAGTTAGTAAGATCTCATGGGTGGGTGAGTGGTAGTTTGATGACCACTGTGTCTTCCACTGTGATCAGATTAGTGGGTATGAAGCTCCATCCACTGGATAAACTGTGGTACTACAGTACCTCAGAAGTGAGGTTGGTGATGGTGTGTCTTTTAGTGTTCAAAATTGCTTTAAACCAGGTCTGCTTCAAGCACTGCGATACAAGATGTGCTGGATATCATCTTACCTTTTAGGGATTCTATTTTTGCTAAATAATACATAGGTATATGTGTGTTTTAGAAATAATATCAATTGAAACCAACATGTGTCATCAGTTTATTTTCAAGGGGTAACTTCTATGAAGATTAAACATTTAAAAAGCTTTCTAAATGTAAGGGGGAAAAGTGACGTTCCTGTTCTAAAATCATCTAGTATCGTCTAATCTATGTACACTACCAGTCAAAAGTTTTTGAACATTAGGATTTTTAATGTTTTTTAAAGAAGTCTCTTCTGCTCACCAAGCCTACATTTATTTGATCCAAAGTAGAGCAAAAACAGTAAGATTTTGAATATTTTTACTATTTAAAATACATATATTTACTATTTAAATATATTTTAAAATGTAATTTATTCCTGTGATTTCAAAGCTGATTTTTTTTGCGACATTACTCCAGTCACATGACCCTTCAGAAATCATTCAAATTTCTGACTTGCTGCTCAAAAAAACATTTATTATTATTATGTTGAAAACAGCTGAGTAGAATTTTTCAGGTTTCTTTGATGAATAGAAAGTTTAGAAGAACAGCATTTATCTGAAATATAAATCTTTTGTAACATTATTAAATCATTATAACTTTACCATCGCAATCAAATTAAATAATATTAATTTCTATAATTCTATAATTTACTATACTGTGTTAGACAAGACATTATCACAAATAATACCGTATACAACCCGGAAAAAAAATAATAGCCAGTAATTTAATTCTTCGGGGGGGAACGTATGTATTTAAGAAATTCTTAAGAATTTTTCAAGAATTAAAAAAAAAATTATGTTTGTACATAAAAGCAAAAAACTGCTACTGGGGTGTAAAAATAAATCGGTGCTCTTTGGATGTGGGATTCCTTTGTAAAGTCAAAAACTCATGAATCCAAGGCACTCCAATACTGTGGAATATAAAAAGCCTTTATTTCAATGGCTTTAAAGTTTTAAAACCAACACATGTGCGCACAGACGCGTTGCGGCTAACTCGCCTTCATCAGGGTGTCGGTGCGCACTTGGATTTATGAGTTTTTGGCTTTACAAAGTTATATTTGTATTTCAAGACTTTCATAAATCCAGACCCAGGAGGAAGACTGTATGTAGCTTTAGGCCAGGGTATGACATGTTTTTTACCTTTCGAAAACATACTTGAGTACACATTTGTATTTGAGTACTAAAGTGTGTACAATACTAAACACCTTCTGAATACACTTAAATACAACTCTCTCTTAAATTATGCTGGTTTAAAGAAGAAATGCCTGTTATTCATAATAGCTTGCTCCTTAACATACTTGACACTTCACATTTTCCATTTCATTCACTGTGGTGTTTATAATTTAACACGTTTTATAAGCCTGAAATTGGCCTTTGACTCCTGATTATTTCCTGTGGTTAATGCGTGATTACCAACAGGAAGTTATAGACACTGGGAGTTATGTAGCATTTGTGAAAGCCCCTGGACAAAAGGTCTTCGAGCATTTCGCACCTTTTTCATCAAGCCTGCTTCCAACCCTGCAGCGGCTTTTGGTAACAGGGTATGATTCTTCCGGGTATGTATTACAAGTAATAATACCAGTTGGACCCAACATGTGTCAATATACTTTTCTTAATCTTTTGGGCAGTAGTATTTTCAGGAAAGGAAAAAAGCAGGTTGAACATTAAAAGCTTTAATTGCATTTAATTAATTATGGATGAATGGGGGAAATGCTATAGTCCATTTGACTTAAAAGGTAAAGAAAAGATGATAAACATATATCATTCATTTTAAAAAAAAATCATTAAACCGCTTTTAAGCCTAATCCATATACCCAATCCATATCTATAACTGTACATCAGTTCATATACAGAGGGGAAAAAGTTGCAACATTGTTTGACCTGATCAACTAGACACAGGAGGAATTACCACAAAAGCCATCTTGTGTTAGAAGTCTGGATTGTAAAACAATAGTTTTACAGTAATAGGTGGTTTCAGTCTGGCCTCAAAAATGTTTAAGTATGCAAACAAACTGCTTTTGTAGCAAAATGATGAAATCTGCAAAGTTACTGTTATTTTTAGCACATTGTGAGAAAGCAACCTCAACCAGCCTGTTTGTCAACTTTGTGTTTCCTTAACATCTACTAAGTCAAAGTCTGTGAATGCAAAAAATCAGTAACCTTAGGTGTGGTCAGAAGATAATCTGCCCAAAATTAGCTTAAGAATATACCAACTTCATGGGATACACAGCAAAACACACACACACACACATCCAGTATTTTTGCATATGTGGCCTTGAAGGAATCCAAAAGCAGAAAAAGCAATCACTGATACTGATTTTTTTAGACAGTAATATGTAATCATTCATCCAGAAGTGTCTCAGGTTTGTCGTATTCAAATAATCTAAAGTCTGTTTCATAAAGACGGTATAGTTTTCTCCTGTCAGCTACTGAAATGTTTGCAAACCATTCTTGC